>WBMZ01015033.1:0-20199 GCA_013400975.1 Atrichornis clamosus
ATTCTGTGATTCTGTGATTTGTCGTGGTCATCCCCTGGTGCTCATGCTCCCTGCACCTGGGCTGTTACTGTGCTCACCCTCAGCAAAGCACCCGCTGCTTTTGCAAATGGCCAACTGAGTCATTAACCATTTACATTTCAGTCTCTTACAATGACAAAGTAATGTTTGAACTTGGTAAAATAAGAATAATACATTCTTCCTAGAGTAAGTGAAGAGTGGAAACTGGAAAAACTACATTCTACAATAATCCAAGGAGTAAAGGACAAAGTTGAGTATTATCTGTCAGTTTTTCAACAAAAAAATGTATGAAGTCTTTGGCATAATCAGTGAAAAATATGTCAACTTGAATTTCAAGATATAGTTTTAAATAAGAATTTGCCTTTTTGGATTAAAATAAAGCATAGATTTGTAAATGCTTGTCTTCATGGCACAATTTGTGCAGCTTAATTGCACCACAGTGATTTCTTCATTCTAACTTCCAAGACTGGAAAATGTCATTCTGTGATGAGGTGTCCCATGCTGTGTCCCACTCTAGATGAAGTTATCTCCTTTCTGTAAGTTTAGAGAAGATTTAGGAGATTAACCTTGCTAGGTTAAAGATAAGCTTTGTGAGTTACAATTCCAATCTACAAGTGTTTCTGTGATGTAATTTAGAAGCTGCCCAGAAAGAAAGTGGTGCCATAAATTATTTCCCTTCTTTTCTGTGGATTAACTGCCTGTGAACACAAAATGTAAGTCACCTGGGTACCTCTGAAATTTATACTCACATTTTTAGCTGCACAGAACAACCACTTTCTTGTCATACTCAGATATAATAATCAAAGTCTTGACCTTGGCCAGGGTAGAAAAAGCAGCAGTTACTCAAAAACAATCTATAGAAACACTCAAAGGCTGAAAATGTCCATTAGAGCAGTTTACTTTCTAAGAAACCCCTGCAGGTTCCTGGTTGCACTCTAGTTCTGGCCAAAGAGGCAAGAATCACCAAAAGATGTGTGTAGCTCATGAAAAGTATTTACACTAGGCAGTACCGCATTTGTAAGACATTTTTACTGGTCAACTGAATTTAATGTGGATTTTGTACTAACAAAGAAGGATTGGTTGTGCATGTGAAGGTTGGAGGCAGTCTTGGTTGCAGTGACAGTTTGATGGTGGAGTTCAGGATCCTGCATGGAAGAAGCAAGGCAATAAGTAGGATTATGACCCCAGGCTTCAGGACAGCTAACTTTGTTTTCTTGAAGGTCCTACTTGGAGAAATCCCATGGATTAGGGCTCTGGAAGGTAGTGAAGTCCAAGAGAGCTTGTTAATATTCAGGCTTCGCTTCCTCCAAGCTCAGTGTCTGTGTATTTCTGTGAGTAAGAAATCAAGGAATGGGGGCAGGGCACATGCATGGATGAGCAAGAAGCTTCTGGCAAAACCCAAACAGAAGAAGAAAGTTTACAGAATATGGAAAAAAAAGACAGGTCAGTTTGAAGGAATGTAAGAATGCTGTCAGATTATGCAGGGATGTGACAAAAAAGGCTAAGATCCATTTGGAATGAAAGCTGTCGAGAGATGTCAAGGACAACCAGAAAAACTTATTCAATTGCATCAGTAACAAAGGGAAGACTAGATAAAATGTCAGCCCGCTGCTGAATGAGGTGGGTACCCTGGTGATGAAGGATAGTGAGAAGGTGAAGTTACTGAATGCCTCCCTAGTCTGCGCCTTTACTGTTAAGGCTAGGCCTCAAGAATCCCTGACCCTGGAGACCAGGAAACTGAAGAAATAAGGACTTTCCTTTGGTGGTGTAAGACAGGGTTAAAGGTCAAATAGGCAAACTGATAACCACAAATCCATGGGCCCTGATGAAATACACGCATGGGTGGTGAGACAACTGGCAGATGCTATTGATAAGCCTTTGTCTATCATGTTTGAAAGGTCATGGAGGACTGCAAAGGTTCCTGAGAACTGGAGGAAAGCCAATGTCACTTCAGTCTTCAAAAGGGCAGAAAAGAGGAGCCAGGAAACTACAGGACAGTCAGCCTCACCTCAGTCTCGGGTAAGGAACAGCTCATTCTGCATGTCATTGAGCATGTGGAGGAAATGAAGGTTAACAGGAGTAGTCAATGTGAATTCACCAAGGGGAAATCATGTTTGACCTACCTGATAGCCTGGGATGACTGCCTGGGTAGATGAGGAGAGAGCAGTGAATGTCAGCCTTGACTTCAGCAAGTCTTTTGATGTGTCCCACAGCACAGTCTCAGACAAGCACAGGGAGTGCAGGCTGGATGAGTGGACAGTGCAGCGGATTGAGCACTGGCTGAGCGGCAGACCCCAGGGGGTTGTGTGCAAACACAAAGTGTCTAGTTGTGCCTGTAACTAGTTGTGCCACTAGTGCCTATAACTCTTGGTGTATCCCAGGGATCAGTACTGCCAGCTGAAGATGTGATATTGGATTTTTTATTCTCCAAAATTGTGAAGAATGTTTGACAAATTATATCAGAGCATTTCAAAGTTTGTGCACTGAGTTTCATATCCTAGACTAGAGTTCCCTGTATTTTATTTGAATTACTATTTATCTTTAGCAATATTTATTAACAAGAAATTATATGTGTAATCAGATGGAGTAGCAAAATCAATAAATTCCATCATTCCATTTTTAATACTCTTTTAACACTGCTTTCCAGGCTAAGGAATGAATGCAATTCTAATTCATTGTTTAAGATTTCTGATATAAATACAGAATTTTCTTTGAAGAGGACTTGGATACTTTGAATTATATAGCTGCTATTCAGGCCAATTTTTACATGGCAGATTTTTTATGTGATAACTCTAATGGTACTAGCCTTATAAGGCTAGTACAGTATAAAACTTTTCATGAATTCTGTAAAGGGATGAAGGAAAGAGAAGGCAGCAGAAAACAAGGTGACCAACCTATCATAGATGTTATTGCTAGGTGCTTTAATTCTGTCAAACTTATAGATCTGGGACTGATCTTTAGAAAACTTCATCAGTTTAGAGATATCCCTTCTGACTTCTGAATTAGCATGTGCAAGATAAAAGCAAATGTAATTCTTAAACCATTGCCATAGCAACATTATTAAAGTTATGTTAGTTAAGACTGCAGAAATGTTTCTCTTTTAAAAAACCCAAAAAACCCAGCAGTGCTTGCTCCTATTTAGTAGTCCATAAAAAATGAACCAGTACAGAAATATTTACTTCAAGTCTGACTCTCAATAGGAGATTATTATCTCAAGCAATGTTCAATCACCACTGAAATAGTATAAAATCTTTAGTGACTGATACATTGTGTTAAAAATTAACATCCTAAAATAACAGATCTAAATATTTCACTTACAACTGATCCACAAGCAGTCCTGAAAATTCCAATAAATAATCTCATTTGTAGTGTAAAACCAATATACTTTCCCGCCATTCCAGCAGTTGCTACATCAAGATATATTTATGTTCACTGAGTTTGCTAGGCAAAACTTTCAGTATTATTTGCAGTTTGAAGGTACTCAAAAGTACCCAATGCAATCCTATTTCTGTAGGCTCTGTATGTAGCATGCATGACAGGTACATTTTATTATCTTTAATATAGATTATCAAGGCTTTTTTTCAATTTGTCTAAATGTCTCTTAATATTAGTGCCTTTTTCTTTTCTTAGAATAGGAATTCCTAAAATATAAACATATATTTGTCAATCATTAAAAGAGCAAGAGCAGAAAAATATTACTCAGGAGATTGTTGAGTGAAAACAAGATTTATATGATCTTCTGAATAATTACCCTTTCAATATTACACCAGCATTTTAATGGGTGAAAAATTAATTTACATCAGGGTGTTTAGGCAGCTACTTGGGAGTAGAAACACTCACAGAACTCCCAGTGAACTGGAATCACAGGTGTCCCCAATGCTCTCATTTGTACAATGCTTGGATCTCTGTTCTCTGCATTTCCAGATACCTCTAATGGAAAATGCAGTGGGAGAAGTATGTTCCCATAAAGCTGCTGTGTCAGCCAGAATGATTGGTACATGATGCACTCTGCCTTTCTCCTTGCATATATTTACTTCATCCTGGAAGGGATTTTGGACTGAAAGAGAATTGGAAACAAGGTATTACTTGTAATCAGTCAAGAATCCTTGGCAAAAAAAAAACCCCAAAAACAACAGAACAGTGAGTTTCTTGCTTTTAGACAGCTTTAACTGTTTTTTTCTTTTGGTGCTGTGTATCTTCAGGAAGGGATAAGCATTCATTCAGGCCTTGCATAAAATAAATACAAAGTGCTTCCTATTCCCAGAAGTAATAAATGCTCATTCAGAACCAATTTATTGTAGTCAGACTGAAATGAATAACTTCCTCTTAATGCCAGAATCTTCATTTCTGAAATCAACTCCACATCCTCAAGAAGAGATCTTTTTGCTGCAGTGAGATGTTGAGCTTCATGTTCTCATTTGAAATTATATTGCATCTGTGTCCTAATTTTTGGACTTTAGAATCCATTCAAAGATGAATTTTTTGCTTGCTGCTTTGAGTTAATGTCCTGGTTTCACCTGGGATAGAGTTAATTTTTGTCCTAGTAGCTGGTCCAGGGCTATGTTTTGGATTTAGAATGAGTATAATGTTGATCACACAGTGATGTTTAGTTGCTAAGTAGTGCTTATTCCAGTTCAAGGACTTTGCAGTTTCCCATACTCTGCCAGTGAGCAGGTGCACAAGAAGCCAGAGGGAGCATGGACAGGACAGATGATCTGAACCAGCCAAAGGAATATTCCATACCATAGGATGTCATGCTCAGTACGTAAACTGTGAAGAATTATCAGAAGTTACTGATCACTGCTTGGGGATGGCCCAGGCATCAGTCAGCAGATGGTGGGTGATTGTACTGTGCATTGCTTGTCTGTCTTGGATCTTATTTTTCTTTTTTGGTTGTTGTCTCCTTTTTCATTATAACTGTTGTTGTTGTTTTTATTTTATATTATTTTATCTCTACTATTAAACTGTTCTTACCTCAAGCTATAAGTTGCACCTTCTTTCTGATTCTACTCCCCATTCCACCAGGGAAGGAGGGTACAAGGAGCAGCTGTGGTGCTTAGCTCTGGGTTACAACATGACAGATAACCAGATGTGAAACGTAGAAGAGCTCTAATGAGGTCTCCATGAATTCAAGGCATCAGCAAGGATGAATTGTAGCAGGCAGGGTAAAACTCTTTATACGAGAGCAAGGGTCTGTCTAATGGAGATTTGCAAGGTGAAGAATGAATCCATCTCTATGTTCTGGAATGCTGTGAAGCTTTCAAAGGAAAAAAATCCACACTTCTTTCAGCATATTACCCAAGCTGCTTATGTGGCCTAGCAGGCCATGTCTGAATCAGAGAGCATACTGAAAAGAAAATTTGTCTTTTAAACTCTCAAAGACTGCATATGGAAGAGGTGTGGAAAAAAGTATCAGGTGGCTATATGAAATGGAAATTTTGATTCTTCTAATGATTGGACAACTTCCCTCACCAATATTTTTTCCAGTGATGTCCTAAGATGAAATATCTCAGAAAACAATGCCATATTTTCACCTTGTATATTTCATTTAAGCATGCTCCTCATTACTAATAAACCACAAAAATGGCATGATATTCAGTTCACAGTCCTATAACTTACCTGAAGTGCTAAATTATTAATAATTGCTCCTCAATTGTAATTATGAACTTAGGAGAGCTGTTGGATTAGCATTTCTGGTCTGATGACCTATTTTCTCCTTCCTTTCAGAAGTGCAAGTGTCTCTGAAGGAAGATAATGAAGCACATAGAAACTTGGCAATGTTTTAGGAATACTGAGGCAATGTTCTCGGACTCTCTTTTTTCCTAGTCAGGAAGGGACCTGGGGATTCTGGTCAATGGCAGGTTGAACGTGAGTCAGCAGTGCCCTGGCAGCCAGGAGGGCCAACCCTGTGCTGGGGGGCATCAGGCACAGCACCACCAGCCGGGCAAGGGAGGGGATTGTCCCACTCTGCTCTGCACTGAGGCAGCCTCATCTCGAGTCCTGGGGGCAGTTTTGGGCACCACAATGTAAGAAAGACATTAAACTATTAAAGAGCATCCAAAGGAGGGCAACAAAGATGGTGAACCGCCTTGAGGGAAAGCCATATGAAGAGGGACTGAGGGTACTTGTCTTGTTCAGTCTGGAGAAGAGGAGACTGAGGGGAGACCTCATTGCAGTTACAACTTCCTTGTGAGGGGAAGCAGAGGGGCAGACACTGATCTCTTCTCTGTGGTGCCCAGTGACAGAACCTAAGGGAATGATCTGAATTTGTGTCAGGGGAGGTTTAGGTTGGATAATAGAAAAAGATTCTTCACCCAGAGGGTTGTTGGGCACTGGAACAGGCTCCCCAGGGAAGTGGTCACAGCATCAAGCTTGACAGAGCTCAAGAAGTGTTTGGAAAATGCTCTCAGGCACATGGTGTGACTCTTTGGGCTGTCCTGTGCAGGGCCAGGAGTTGGACTTTGATGATCCTTCCAACTCAGCATATTCTGTGACTGTAGTATTTTTTATATTTTTCTAATCCCAAAAATAATTCTTGCAACAGGATTAACCTCTTTAAATGGGAATGACTGTCTGCATCCAAACAAAGGTCCCTCTGCTTAACATTTCTTATTTGACATGGTGGTTAAGAGCAGACGTTGGGGAAAAATACTAGGACAGACCAAGAGGGCAGCCGTGCTTTCCCAGAACACTCTCCCAGCCTCCAATATCTTCAGCTCAAGGACTTACTCTGTGAAAATTTTTATTGCATTTAATAGTCTTTTTGGATTTCATTGATTAGCCTAAAGGCTTTTTGAACTCGTGTAAACTTTTAACAATCACTGCATGTCATGTTATGCAGATCCATACCTCAACTGTGTATCATGGACAGAAGCAGTTCCTTTAGTTTCCTTTTGCATAAGACATCAATAGTTTCATGGGGCTCCTTGCTGTTTTACCAGAAGGAATAGTGAGCTGCATCTTTTCCATGATGTCTGTGTTTTTACAGGTCATTACCTTGTTTCCTCCACTATTTCTTTTCTAAGCAAAGAGTCCTACCTTTCCCACCTATTCCTTGTAGAAAAGTATTCCATATATTTGATCATTTTCTGAACTGCTTTTTACTCCTCTCTGAACTTTTTCTAGGTTTACTATTGCCTTTTTGAAAAGGGAGGAGTGTGGGAGAGGCAGATATTCAGAACAATGTGCATCATCTAAAATACAGGAGTACTGTGGATTTGATCAGTAAGATAAAATATTTTAATTAAATTAATACCAAGATTTCACTTCAGATTACTAGTAGACAGTTTACAGCCTGGTAGGCTTTAAATTTCCAGCTAATTTCCCTGTCAGCAATGAAATCTAAATTCTGTTTGCTTATTTCAGTAGAGCACTATGGCAATGAAGTCCTCCCACATGCTGCTGGAATCATATGTAGAGTATATAATTAATACTATTTGGTGTCTTTAGTAATACCTCCCTTAGGTTTGTGCCACCCACTGCTCAGCCAAGAAGCAGGAATAATTGTTCCAGATGTTCACAAGGAAATGTTAGTGGTGAAACTGAGCTGAAACCAAAAGTGACCTGATAAGATAAATTACATTTAAAGGAATGCTTGGTTCTCGTGGGGAAAATAAAGCTTCTGCTCAGAATCTAACTGCTTTCAGATTATTTCAACTTTATTTAATTTTGTCAAGTCTACATGGCCCCAGTTATCAGCAGCATTTTCTGCTTAATTTAACTTGTCTTTATCACTCAGTCCTATGCATTTAAAAATTCCAAGTTCTGAACTAACTTGTTTATAATAATGAACAGTTTGCTTATATTTATTTCATTAAAAAAAAAGAGAAAAGTGACCAGAAACCAGAGCTTACACACTGACTCACTGTCATTCCTAATCATATGCCATGTCTACAAATTATTATCTTCCTCAGATCAGTCAGCGGCCACACATGAGCTCCATGACAGCTGTCAAAATTTAAAAAATAACAATTCCTTTCTCTCAAGAATATGTTCAAAATCGAGCCAGATGAAACTGTAGCCCAAAACTACTTCTAGTTTTAAATACAGCTCTTCTAGTATCCTATTAAAAAGTCTGCTTTCAATTTTTTCCCATGCTAGCCTACAATGTCCACAGTCAGTCCTATTTTGATGAGGACACCTCTTGGTGATTTGGGGGGATTGTTTTCTTTTTGTTTTGTTTGTTTTTTAATGTGAATGCAACAAAAGTTAGAATGGCGTTCAAAATGAAATTGTGTTGTTCCATGTTCATTGTGTCACAGTGCTTTTTAGCTCAATTTCCCCAACTGTCATGTAAAGATAATTTCCCCTGACTGGAAGACCTGTAAACACATGCAAGGATATGTGGGTCACTGTACAGCCATGTACTTGAAAATGCCCTCATGGTAGCACTGAGCAGGACAAGTGGCAACCCTTTTACGGAATCCAGTCTTTACAATGACTTACCCCTGTAGTAGAATTAAATATAATGCATTATGTTTGAATATTAATGTCACTTATAATAGTGTGACACACCAAAGGACGACATTTGAATAAAAATAACTCATCTATTAGTTTGAACTATCATTTAAAAATACCATTGTACAGAATCATAAAACTATACAGTGGTACCTTACTGCATAATTATTGTCTTTCAGCCAGATTTGTGCTGTGGACAGAAACAATTAAAACTCTATAGAAGGAAAGAGGTTTTTTTAAAAAAAATTCTCTAACTCTGGGCAATAAGTTCCCATTAGGAACATAAGTGAAAGAAACTTCTTTTTACCTTGCAGACTCCTGTAAGTCATTGTTGCTCAAACCCTGAGGCAGACTGATGTATAATTGAAAAAGAGAAATCACTGGCCAAAAGCATATCCATGGGGAGAGCTGTGGTGTATTTTGCATCCAATCTTTTTTTTTTAAACAAAGGATAATCTAATTCAACAAATTCAAATAGCAGTAGGAAACTTTTATTTTACATTATTTTTATTACAATATTTTATTGGTTTTTTTAAAGTTGAAAAACTAGAAGTTACTTTATTACAGGTTTTGTCTAAGAATAACATAATTTGATCATTACTCAATATGTAAATAACATCAAAAGCTGAATTACTGTGCAGTTTACCAACCTCAGTTAGCACAAACAAAAAATTCAGACCTCAGATTTGATAGTCAAGTTTTAATGTGAAATTACAGTTTACAACTCTGGATGCTTCTCTCTAGAATGAATAAACTAATTGGAATAACTATTTTCTTTAAGACCTGTGTCAGTGCTCTCAGCACATAAGCAACTCTGACACCAACACCTGGAAACAATACCCTGTTCAAAATGTCACTTTTTCTACAGTTGAAGTTTTGTTTCAGGGTATTACTGGTTCAAATGTTTTAACTGACAGTGTCTGTCAGGAACATCATAACAACAACATTTCTGTGTGATATTGGTTTTCTCTATGCTAACGTCCAGTCATGCTTTTGTGATACTCAGTAGGAAGTCCTGGAATCCTGAAGGGTACCAGGATCCTTGATCACCAGCATCCTTCCTGCCACAGGTAGAATAGTAATAGATCTACCAAGTCACCTTGGAATAATGAACTAATAGAGCTAAGAAGCCATAAACTCACATCATTTAGTCCAGAAGAGCCATGGTGGGAGAGAAGACTGGCTGGTTGAATGTTTCAGAGATGTGAGTGCTGAAGGTTGCACTTTCTACCATCTTAACCTCTTGGATTTAGGGGAAGATGTAGAGAAATGGAATAATGATGGTAAGTATGACAAAGAAAAAGTTATAACAGTAAAATCAGTAGTGTTGCTGCATTATCAAAATGTTCATTAGCATCTTTAATATCCATTCTACATCTTTCTCAACTCATTCAACAGGTAACACATTAATAAATGAATATTCAGGTGAAATGATTTGTCCATGAAAGAGTAAAATTAAGTGATATGTCATGAATTGTGCAAAAATATAAATGCATTATGAGAAAAGGTTTCTGAAGTGACCCTACTAAAATGCTTTAACTGCCCAAATAGTGACTGTGTAATTGCTGCAAACCAAATTCACTGAGTCCTCCTTCAGCTGTCTAGTAGAATAAAGATAATGCAGTATACAAGGGGTTAATCATAGAATCACAGAATATGCTGAGTTGGAAGAGACCCACAAGGATCATCGAGTCCAACTCTTAGAGTACACAGGACGTTTTCTACAGGGCTTCCCTGCCTTCAAAGGAGTCAACATACCATGTACATTCCTGTGGCATTTTTAAGCCTTAAGAATAAATGATAAAAACCAAATGATAAAGGTCAAAGTTAAAAAGTTATCTAAGTTGTTTCTGTTTTCCTCTAAGAAAGAACACTAAAAAAATCTCAATTGAAAATAATAACATTATTACAAATTAAAACAATAACAAAAATTATAAAAAAACACTTTGCACAATTTTTACATTCTTTGATAATTAGACAAAATATTAATCAGAGAAAGATAAGCAGAAAATCTGCTGTAAAAGAATGAGATACACACCTTGTAGGGGAACCAAAGTTTGCAAGTTCTAGCAGCTCTAATAATGACTTTGTCCTGGCAAAACTTGCCATTTAGGCTGGAAATAATCTCAGCCTTTAGAGCTGCACGGACTGTTAGCATCCTGGCAAAGTATCAACTATCAAGCTTCAGGGCAGTAAGTAAGGGACAGTGGGGAAAGAGGGCAATTTTTGCATTGTATATGACTGAGCTAAGACAGAGCTAAGGCTTGATATTCCGTTATAGGATGAAAAGTCTAAACCCTATGTTCTGCAAACTTGCAAAGCTGAAAACCTCTCTGAAACTATTTGATTCTAATTAAATACAGATATGAATATTAATCTCTTTCTGTGGATCAGAGACAGTAAATGAACTTAAATTTGGATGTGCCACTTCTGAGAAGTTGGTAAAGTTATAGCCACCGTTTTGCTCTCTTACCACAGTTTAGTTTTTATTCAATGCTTGTCCTTTCTATTACTGGTGTTGGTCTTACGCATTATGAATTTGTCATTTAAAGTATCTGTTATTTAAAGGATCTGATCCCATCTGGAATTCAATTGTTCTTTCAATAAATAACTTTTCTGTTTCATTAAATTAACCTCCTCAATATTTTAATCTATCATAACACTCATAATTAGAGAGGAAGGAGGCATAACTTTCAGAAAGTTATTAAAATTACCCACATCAAGGTTTTTCAGACTCTTATGAAAGGGTTTTTGATGAAACACAATATAGGTTCATCTCTACATTTATTGAATGAATGAGAAGGGAAGCAAAGGGAAACCTGAAGTCACTGAAGGAAACATTGCCACATTACCAGAGCAAAGTAGGTTACTTTAAGAAAGGGTGCAATCTTTGTTGTTGACAGAAGAGTTATTAAGGACTAGTTTTGATTTTTCTTGGGGCCATTTCCAACTGTGGCTAACCAACTATTATCATTATTTATTTTAATTACTGGTAATTTTACCATTATCGAAGTAAAAGTAAGTTACTATTTTTTTCCTAAGACCTTATTGTTCATAGGCAGTGAACAGTCCAGAATGTCTATCTCTACATACCAACCACATCCTGATGAATGAGCAAGATATTCAGACACCAGTGATTAATTTTCTGCTGCTGCAGTGTCAGTCAGGACCAAACCAGGTTAGTATGTCAAACAGTACACTGGAGGAGATTGTATCACTTCTTCCTTATCTTTCAGTGGGACAGAGTTTTTGATTATCCATTGCCAGCACTGACAACCACCTCTCATCTCTTCACATTTCCACCCACCTCTCTCCAAAAATACTTTAAAGCTTACAAAAGCAATTATGGAGTCAGCATGGGATTCATTTCTTCATATAAAAAAATGTAAGATGTTGTGCCTATTATATTGCACACTTCTGAGACAAGTGTTGTACTGAAGCCTATCTGCAGCTGAGAAAGTTTCAAAACAGACACTTTTGCACACCTAAGTAAAGATAGCCTAGGGGAAAAAAAGCCAAAAAACCCCAAACCAAAACAAACAAACAAACCACCAACCACAAATAGCTAAACAAATTTTGAGCTTTTACAGCATACTGAGTGTATATCTGTCATGACACTAATAATGTGGTGCTTAGAAACACGGTTTAGTGGCAGACCTGGCCACTAGTGTGAGGTTAATGGTTGGACTCAATGGTCTTAGAGGTCTCTTCCAAACTTAGCAAATTCATTATTCTATGATTGAACACTTTTCCCTGACAGTTTCGGGGAAAGAGTAAGAATAGAAGGAAATGCAAAAGGAGGAATCTAAAGATCATGAGATACCAAGACACCTATCAGGAATCTACAGGTTGCTGGAAGAGCTGTGAATGACTGAGAGTGAGTAGGTTGGGGCAGTGGGGGGAAGACATTCAAAGCAGTATTTCACCAGGTACTGAAGACTGAGGTGTTAAAGTTTTGATAAGGTAGTTATCATGGGTCTAAGAAGGCTTGATAGGTTAGATCAATCATCAGTGTGAAAGAATGCAATGTGAAATTCCTCATTTGATTGAACCCAAACAGTGAAGAAAATCATTTTTTTACAAATGGTGTGTACTGATCTTTAATTGTTTTAAGCACTTGTTTAAACTTTTGCATACATGATCTTCACTGAGTTCCAAAATATTTCTTGATGAACAAAGTAATTCATTATTTTGCTATTAATTCATTCAATAATTCAGTTTTAATTCTTAATATTTGAAAATGTTTTAAAATTAAAGAGAAATAAATGTGGATATAATTGCAGAGTAGCATTTATTCAACACTAATTTAATTGCTCAGGAACCTAAATAACCTAGCAATCAATCTGAACTAGCATTTTCCCAGGGATTACTGAAAACAAAAAGAACTGTAATAGTATCTTTCACAGAAATCTGACAATATATTTCTTTTTAAATGAATATTTTAATTCAGAATCCTTTAAATTCTCTGGCATGTATTTTTCTTTTCACAGAAGTTGAAATCTGAAAGCTCATACAAGAGTTTTAAATTATGTGAAAAGCCTTCAATGATACTCAAAAGGTCAAAAGAAGACTAAAATAACCTAAAGAAACAAAACACATTTTTTTAGATATATTGAAAAGTACTTTTATAAAAATTTGATGGATTCTAGCAATAGAATGAAAGAAAGATAGTGCCACTCCACAGCAAACAGCATTCATACGCTCCTTGGACCTCTACCTGTCACCAAAAAAATGGAATCCTGCTACAGCAGGAAGAACTTGCAGCTAATGTATCTTACATGAATCATAGTTTAATTGAATATCCTGAGTTGGAAGGAACCCAAAAAGATCATCACAATCCAGATCCTGGCCCTGCACAGGATGACCCCACGATTCACACCACATGCCTGAGAACTTTGTTCAAACTCTTCTTAAGTCTGACAGGCTTGGTGCAGTGACCCTGGGCAGTCTGTGCCAGTGTTCAACTGCAACAACTTCACCGTCTGGGTTAAGAATTTTTTTCCAATATCCAACCTAAACCTCTCCTGACTCTGCATCATTTTGTTCCTTCAGATCCTGTCACAGGTCACCAGAGAGAAGAAATCAGTGCCTGCCCTTTTTGTTCCCCTCATGCAGAAATTGTAACTGCAGTGAGGTTGACCCTCAGTCTTCTCCAGAGAGAAAAGTCCAAGTGACCTCAGCCCCTCCTCATGTGGCTTCCCCTCAAGGCTTCACCATCTTTGTTGCCCTCCTTTGGATGCTCTCTAATAGTTTGAGATCTTTCTTATATTAACCAAAACTGCACACAACACTCAAAGTGAGGCAGCACCAGTGCAGAGCAGAGTGGGACACTCCCCTCTCTTGCCCTGTGTCCCGGTTTGAGAAAATATAATGAGGAAAATGCCCGCCCAGGGGAAGGTAGACTATTAGCCACCCCTCCCCCACCAGGTCTGGACAGAGGCAATTCCTTAGAGGTAGAATGGAAAAAAACCTGTTTTATTTACAAGGCATAGGAAATAAATGAACAATATTGAATGATGAACTACTTGCGATGGGGAAACCTGTGTAAAGTACAGAGTCCTTGGCGTGGTACCCTGCTGACGGGCCGAGGCAGGGCACCTCCCCCGGCGATGCCGGCAATAGGAGGGCCTTCTGTCCTGGATCAGAGCTCAGTTGAAAAGCAGTTTCAGGGAAAAAGAAAAAAAAAAATCCCAAGGAAAGAAACTTTCTTGTCTTAGCTAGCTAAAAGGGGGAAAAAAAGATAAATTCACTTTCCATCTCTCTCCCTTGAGAAACGGAGCTGGAAAAAAAAAACTGGCCAAAACCAAAAAAAGGAAAAAAACCCCTCTCTCTTCCCTGCTGCCTGTGGCAGAGCCGAGAGCTTAGGAGAGAGTGAGAGAAGAAAAAAAACAAGCCAAATCCCCCTGAATCCCAGCACAGGAGTATTTGTGTTTCTCCTTGAATATTCTTGGAATCGAGTCAGAGGCACAGAATTCATGTTTAGTATAAAGCGGCGATATGAGATAACAAAATGGTGTCATATGCTGAACCCAAGACACCCGGCTGGTGATGCTGTGCCTGATGCACCCCAGGACAAGGTTGGCCCTCCTGGCTGCCAGGGCACTGCTGACTCATGTTCAACCTGTCATCAACCAGCTCCTCCAGGTGCCTTCCTACAGTGCTGCTCTCCTGCCTCTATGCACAGCCAGGGTTGCCCTGTGGCAGGCACACAATCCAGCACTTGTTAAACTTCACACAGCTGGTGAACTCCCAGGCTTTTAATTTGTCAAGATCTCCCAACAGCGCCTTTCTGCCCTCAAGGGAGTCAACAGCTCCTAGCAATTTAGTAGCATTGGCAAATTTATTTAGAATACCTTTGAATCCTCCATCCAACTATTCTTTGAAGAGGTTGAAGAGCACTGGTTGCAAAATGGAGCCCTGCAGAACTGCATTAGTGACCAGTTGCCAGGCTTATGTAATGTCATGAATTCTGCATTAATTTTTAAGGGCAATATGCATTCTCATGACAAGATATTTAGGGTGAAAAAATGGATGAAGGAAGTCTCCAAAAAGGAAATATATGTTGTAGTTGTTTGGCCTTGGCTGGGTGCCAGGTGCTCACTATACCGCTCTATCACTCCCCTTCCCAGTGGGGCAGGGGAGAGAATAAGATGGAAAACAACTTGTAGGTTGAGATAAAAGCAGTTTACTAAGAGCAAAAAAAGAGGGAACAAAGCAAGAGTTTGCGGTGCAAGCAGAAAGAGAAGTTAATCTCTACTTCCCATCAGCGAGCGATGTTCGGACACTTCCTGGGAAGCAGGGTCTCAGCACGCGTAATGGTTCCTCTGGAAGGCAGACATTTCAGAGCAATGAATGCCCCCCCTGCCTCCTCTCTCCCTGAGCTTTTATATCCGAGTTGATGTCATATGGTATGGAATATCCCTTTGGCTGATTTGGGTCAGCTGGCCTGGCTGTGGCCCCTCCCAGGATCTTGCCCACTCCCAGCCCTCCTGATGGGGGAAGGAGTGTCAGAGGGACAACACTTCTCAGCAGTAGCCAAAACACTGGCGTGTTATCAACACCCTTCCAGCTGCCAGTGCAAAGCACAGCACTGTGAGGGCTGCTAAGGGAAAGGTGAACTCTATCTCAGTCAGACCCAATACAATGCCTTTAAACAAAAGACATGTTCAAGTTTATCAGCAAGCCATGTTGTATTATCTTAGAACTAGGAACTGCCCAGGCACATGTTAAATGTACAGGAAGATCAAGCGCTCAGTCAACAGAAAAACTTCCAGCTGGTATTTCTGAATTTCCACGTACAGTGTTGCTCACATACTCCAAACTCTACTGCATTGAATATATACAAGACTGTGGTAGTCCTTGACCACATTTCTGTGCACCAGAAGCATCTCCTTTTTTTGTCTGGAACTTCTTTCTTTCTTAACTCCAGACCATGTACACGTAACCTTGGATTCTGAAGAGGGAATTACTCAGATACTTAAAAACTGAAATCCCAGCCAGGAAGAAGACAAACACTGATGAAGTCTCACCTAACATCAGATTCCCTGCACTGAAAGGCTACCTCCTCATCATGAATGTTTGAGTTAATGGGAGTCACTCTTGTATTACCAAAAGCAATCTTAAATTTACACAAATAGCGAATTGTCATTTCACAAACTCTACACTTCTTCTGAAATTCACATGCTGTTTCAGAATTTGAGTTGGTTCAATGGTGAAACTGCTTCATCAAAAGCACATGTTCTGACACTCACTGTGAAACCTTATATTTTTTCATAGGATTGAAAGAAAGAAAATGGATTTTTGAGGAGGAAAAGCCTTACTTTGAATGAGGCAATGAAGTCTTAATTATTCAAACTTGTCTACAAAAATTTCAGTTGGATGTATATTAGGGAAATACTGATTCCTCCATAAAAGTCTAGATGACAGCATGTCTCTAATGTAGACATGAATTTCCTGTTATCTGTCTCTAGTTCAACACAAACACTTTTAGTAGGTTTCACAATTTCACACTGCACACAACTAGAATGAAAAATGTAACAGAAGCCCCAATTTATGAAGTTAAAATATAAAATCTGTAGTTGTTCATTAGACCAGGCATTTAGAATTTCAGATTAGCACTCGATTACTTAACAGGGAGTTTGAATGGCAATTTCATATAGGTAAGTTGAAAAGACCATGAGAATTTTGCTTTTTTTCCTCTACTTTCCTTCATGCCTTTGTCTATGTGTGCTTATAAATGTATTGTGACATAGCTTCAGATAACAGGGGAAAATGCATCTTTACTCTAGTTAGTGGACTGTGTCCATTTTCCACCAGGTGCAAATCTGGCCCATAACTCACTGATTTGCTGAAATGTTCTAAATTATGAAGTGAGCAAACAAAATTTATACACTTGTGCTTAAAACTAAGCTTTGGACAATCAACAAGGCTAGAACTCATGACAAGCCACCTGCAAATCACAGGAATGCTGTTCAGTCTCTTCACATTCCTCTTCCAAAATATAATCTGGACTATTTGCCACTTTGTCTCTTAAACTTGTGGCGGTGCATTCCCCCCACAATCAGGCCTGCTCTATTGTCTCAGAAGTTCCTGACAAGCCTTGACTGAACCAGATGAATGTTGAACTGCCCCTTTACTGTACCAGTTGGGTGGTGAAATGTCTCTGACCGGTAGTGAAACATCTCTGACCAACTAGCCAGTCTGACATGATGTAGGTGGGAACACTGACTGTAACAGGAACATCAGCTGCCCAGCCAAGGTGGAGAACAAAGGGTAATCAGCCAGGCCCTAATGGCATTGGAACATTCCTTACTTGAATTGTAGCCCAAGTGGAACAGCAGCATTCCTGTTGGAGTTTTGGAAATTATTTCCAAATACCTTGGAAACTACAGTAACTTGGGTTATGCCCTGGATGGAAAATTACTGATAACTAAAGACAATCATGTTGCAACCCTAAGAACAGTGGTCCTAAGTGAGGCCCTTTTTGCTCTCTTGGACCACAGCTGGCTGCACCAGCACCAGCAATTCCCTCCAAATGGGGCACATCTCAGAACTCATGAACCGTCAAGTTTGTCATACTCAAAAGAACGTTGTTGGTGATGAGGCCTAGGCTGATACAACACACATACTTCTTGAGAAATGTTAAGGGATTTGATGTATTTCACTGAACACAAGGAGCATTTTTGATAGGTGCCTTTACACACATAGATCTAGATCTTTTTGCTTGTGTGTGCATGTCAATTTTTATGGTATGAAGGTTATCACGAGTCTATAATTAATTCATTGTTATAATTGTAGAAGCTTCTCACATCAACATTAAATTAGTCAATGATTGAGTGCTGCTAAACCCTTTTGCACCCTTGCCATTTTTAATCCATATCCTTTTCACCCTTACTCTCTTGCATCACTGGTCTCTGTGAAAATCTTTCTAACTGATTCTAATCTGATTTTCTTATGTATACTTCACCTATGTAGCAAGTAATAGAGTGAACCTTGGCACCAAAGTCTATTAAAGTTCACCTTTAATGGTGATTCTTTAAGTGCCCTAATCACTTATTTGAAACAAAACTTCTCCGTAGCTACTATAGATATACAAAAATTGTGCCCTCAGACACAGCAGTAGTGTATCCAAGTAGATAGCAACAGGTGCAAGTAATCTTAATATTAGAACAGGAAGTTTAAGGGTAATTGTCAGCTACTTCCCTAGGACACATGTTACATGAGTTTTCCATTTTGACAGGTGACAGTGGGAATGTTTGTCCAGGCATCAATTAATTGTTGGAGACTTAGATTTGTTAGTACAAAGAAAAAATCCATTTTTCATCAGCATTTCTAGTTTTCAAAAGGAAAAATAAAAATAAAAGCATTTACTTCCCCATAGCTTCCTCTGCACTGTAGTTAAAAATATTAATGTTGTTGTCACTTATACCAACAACATGCATGTATTACTTTTAAACATAAAAAGCTATAAATAAATCCCAAACACCTTGTATGAGTGTTAAATACAGTGAATTTTTAATGAAGCAATGAGAAACACACGAGCAAGCTTAGTCCTTAGGTGACAAAGAAGAGAAGGTTCTTTGCATTGAATGTTGTAGAAGGGCAAGATGCCAAGTGAAAACAGGCTCACTCTTTCTAACTTTGCTTTTTCTGCCTTCTTGTCTTTTGCTGCCTATTTGGTCCTTCTGTTCTTACTGATAGTGCTGGATCTCATATCACCTGTCTTCTGGGAAGTGTCAGAAATCATCTCCAGGAAGATGCGTAAAGTGTTGTGCAAGTACTGGACGGTCAAAGCACAACTTTGCTCATCTGAACTTCTGTCTTCCAGGGCATCAGTCATCACTTGAACATGCCATACACTGCTATTAGGATCCACTCTCGTTGAGATGCCAGGTAAGAACTGCTCTTTTGGAGAGATGTCCAGGTACTTTATAAGTGAAAACAAATAAACTTAAGTTAATTAAATCTAAGGTCTTAATAAAAGAACAGGTTCATTTCAGTATTCTGATAGTAATGACTCAGAAGAAGAGCATTTACCTGTCTTACTGAAATTCAATATTGATTCTCAAAACATACTCATATTTACAGCTCTAATTAAAAGGAAATAATAGGATTCATTTCTATAAGTGTGGACAATTGCCTGGTAAGTACTGGTAACAGTAGTTATATTCTCCACCTCAATTATTTTCATCTAAAAGATGTCAGATTTATCACTAGCTCAAGGTTATTCTATCTATTTTAACTAATACTGTGCTAGCATCTGAAAATCCAATCCACAACTAGATTTCTGCCATATCCGCTTTTGCACATACAAAAGAGCAGATTTTTCTGGTCTCTTGCAGGCTCTGCAGTTCTCAGGATAATACCTAGATAGTGTGTACCAGGAAACAAACTATACACACTTCCATTATGCCAAGTTATTTTCCCCTTCTTTCTTTAATCTACACAGTTCTATGGAACAGAAACACAGGAAAGTCAGATTATTTTGTAAAGTTACCACCTACAGTTGCTGATTAATTTTCTTCCGTTCATTTTCATAATGTACTCAGTAGTTTTAAATGGACCAGAAACAGTATTTCTATTGTTTTGCTAAAAGATTTATATTACCACAGATCGTTCTAAAAGTGAAATCATTCTCTTTTACAGTGCATCATTATAGAAAAGATCAGTACCTACAAATGATAGCTATTCAAAGTCTACATGCTGTAAGACCTTTAATATAAGACAGCTTTATTATGCACATGGAGTGCAACTACCATCTCTGGAACCCAGTATGAAACAGTGGCTTTTGTGCAATAAGCAAAGTTCTGTGTTAGTAGAATCTGAATCAGTAGTGATATTATAGAGAAAATGAGAAAAAAAAATACACCTATATTAAATACGCAGAGGCTAATTTTACAGGTTTCTCAACAGAAGACATAGTATTTGTCTTAGTTTTGAGTTAAATGCTTTGAGATAACTGTATTCAAAACTATTTGCTATCTCATTCTCTGGTACTCGACCTTACTAAGTTTTAAATATCCATTAGATTGGACAGACTAATTTGTTAATATTATGAACACTAATGAAGAAACTGTATAAATTTTTTTGAAATCTTCTGGAACTCTCCCAATATGCATTTCTGCCCTGCTGTATGAGTTTTAGCAGCCAGAGTTCACTGCTGAGAGAGATTCGTTCTAGAAGCAATAACTTATTTACATATAGAGTCACATAATATGCTGAGTT
>WBMZ01015037.1:0-45352 GCA_013400975.1 Atrichornis clamosus
GCCAGGCTCAAACCAGAACACAGATCAAGAATTGAAGTGGTTGTGTTCCCTTGAGAAATAGCTTTCTTATAACTTAGTTTTTGCAATTTTTTCGGAGATTGCCCTGGAATAATAGTAACATAGCTAATTATTTCAAAAACTTGTGTGCAAAGAAGCATGAACTGTTGATAAGAGATTATATTCTGTTTATGTGTGTGTTAGTAACAGAATTATAACTTCTTGCTTTAGGGCAATCTCCATTAAGTAAAGGTATGTGTTGGAATTCACAGGTTTTTATCTGGTGGCAATTTCATCCACAGAGGTGAAGTCAGTATTAAAATAAGATGCTATTGAGTAAAAATTAATTGCATTAGTTGATGATAGTTATCAAAAATATTTATGAGATACTGAATTGCCCTCTGGTATTTCACAGATAGTAATGCTGGAGGGGAAAAGAGATCAGAAGCCATTTCCCAGAATGAGTTTTTGTTAACTGAGGTGGTAGCTTGTCTTAGGTAAAGGTTACCTGGAAGGAACTGTATCTTCTCAATAGTGTTCTGTTATCAGATAGGTATAAATTTGTAGGCCAACAAATATTATGTAAAAGACTGAAGATCAATTGTTTCTTGGGGGTATCATGGAATTACGTGCTCCTGGTGTGAAAGGAGGATAGAGTAGAGATAATGAGGGGTGATGTGAGAGAATAAAAACTTCTGCTGCAGAATGTCAGCATTGCCTTGTTATCTTTAAAGGAATTGGGGAGAAGCATAGCAGGAAAGACATAAATTTCTTTACTTCATTAATGCATTTTCTCTTCAGTTTTTGAACGTGTTCGTGATTTTCTTTTCAAAGAGCTGTTTCTAATTTCTGTTGCAAATAGCTGTTTCTAAACTCTGGGGGGCAATTTTAGGTCTTCTTTTCCCCCTAATTCATTTTGTATGCTTAGTTTCACAGCAAGTGTCTTTCTTAAATACATTGGGGTTTTTTTTAATTTTTTAAAAATTATTTTTAATGTGTGGTATTACTTTATTTTGTATCTTAAAGCATTTGTTTATGACTGTGGTTCTCAGCTCAGGGAAGTACAAAAGTTTTTTCCCAGACAGCTCAGATGATGTGTTAATGTGTTGGAGAACATATGTCGATGTTTTGTTAATCACTTCATACTTAAGAAAAGACATAGTGAGAAGAATTGAAAATGCCAGTTACATAATTTTGCATTGCTCATATTACCTGGATTTTTTTATTTTGACTCTACTTCTGTCAGCAAACTGTTATTGATTTCACTATAATGTGACATTAGTGTGTATTTCAATTAGAAGTTTCTTTTGGTGCTAACACCCAACCCCCCACACACTCACTTTTTATGG
This sequence comes from Atrichornis clamosus, assembly GCA_013400975.1. NCBI lineage: Eukaryota > Metazoa > Chordata > Aves > Passeriformes > Menuridae > Atrichornis > Atrichornis clamosus. The sequence goes on from WBMZ01015037.1 coordinate 1,347, forward strand.
AAAAACAGCTAATCTGCATAATTGTGGAGAGCTCATGAAGCACTTTCAGTTTCGCAGCTTCTCTAGAAGAATGGTCATGCCCATTCCTTGACTTGTACTGTATATGTAGGTTACAACTCTGTACTTTTAATGTAGATGTTAAAGTACGGCTACATCTTTTACCAGATTCCAGCCAGACCAAGGACTGAATTAACAGTCAGGAAGAAAAGTTCCTGTGCTGCAATCTCACTGTTACTTAATATTTGCTCTGCAGAAGCCAGTATGACCACAGGATTTTGGGTTTTGTTCTATTCACAACTTGTTCTCCAAATTGAGTACTGTAGTGTAATATAACACTGCAACCTGCAATGGATTTTCCTGCACAAATATACCCTTTGCTATGTACCTCAATATAATAAATGTGTTTTGCAGATACTGTTTTATTTTGCTGATTTTTTTGTGATGATCGGTTCTCTAAAGCAGATTATAATGTTTTCAAATGTTAGCTGACTAGTTTGATACTGCTATTTTTATCCACTGAATCCAATTCACAAATTAATCTTATGGTTAAATAGGCAGTGTCTCATATATTGGTACTAAGGTTTGGAAAGGTTATACAATATCCTAATAATCTCAAGTATTTGAAACTGTGGGTGAGAAGGAATTATTTTCTTAGACTGAACATTATTTCTTCAGCTGGAATTTGTTGTCCTCAGATGCTTGCAGAAACCAGAATGAAAGGTTAGAGAGAGAAACTGCAAAGTAAGCCAAATAATGCTGTTAAACAAGCCTTGATTAAGGTGGAGGAGAAAATACTTAGATTAACAAAGCAACAGACTTTATTAGCCATCGTGTCAGACTGCATCAGCAATCTGACTAATATGATCTAGTGAAAATATTCATAATTTTTTGTATAGCACTGTTGTTTGGTAGAGACACTTCAACTTAGTCTGTATCTTTCCCTCTGATCCTGGAGTTGGACAGTAACTCTTTGCTGTTACACTGCATTAGGAAACTACTTATGAAATGCTGATGCTTGTGGGAGAGCTGTTACATATCAGCTTTGCTCTCATACCCTGAAAAGAGTGTGTTGTATTTGCTGTTGAACGCTAAAAATAAAACTATCAAATGCTTATGTGAAATAGAAAATAAATATTTAATTATTTGAACATACGTGATCCACAAAGGTACACTATTTAATGTTTTCTATCAAACATTGGCCTGTGGTTTTAGATAGAGCTGAAGTATTGCTTAGAATGTCCCAAAACATGCAGCTCACGTTAGGGGAAATTTTGGGCAAACCCTCTATTTTTTTTTGTTTGTCTTGAATACAGAAGAGAAGATCAAATCGCCAAATTAAAAGGAAAAAATATGCTGAAGAAGGAGAAGGGAAACAATCAGAAGAAGAAGCAGCTAAAGTTTCTGTAAAAATCAAAAAGAATTCTGCCCCTTTACCTGCTGAACAGCCTTTGCAGTTGTTTGTGGTAAGTAAAAATTGGCTTGGTCTGCAGTGGGAACTTTCTGTTTGTCTCAAGTAGTTCAGTGAATGAAGCTCGTAACTTGGAATACATGATTATTACTAAGCCATAGTTTAATGTGACGTTTTGCTAAGATCTTGAAAACTGAAAGAAATGGCGTCTTACTATTTTTTTCTGTTGCAAACATTTGCTGACTTAATTGAAATTAAAAATAAGGATAAGACTAAGGGTGGGTATATCTCAAATAATTTTTTATGTGGTACAGGGATATGAAAAAGCTCTATGCTAATGTTATTGTGACTTACAGAAGTATGAAATTATTTAGGGGATCGCTGCTTACTGAGACATTTTAAAAGAACACTCCTCCTTTGCCCCCGACCCTGTCAGGTTTACACTTCACTGTTTAACTTATAGACTCAAACTTGCTGTCGAGCCATTCAAGGTAAATAGAGTGGCAGGGAAGAAACAGGAAAAAAGTGTTTGAGATGCTTGAAAGAGTGCCAGAAGTTGTAAGGGAAGGAGAAAGATGGTATAATTGGGAACAAATCAGACAAGAGAGAAGGTGACTGACTATTGCAAGTGACTTTTACAGATCACCTCTTTTATCTCTGGAACCACAGCTCCAGTTGTGGCAGAGCCATGTAATCCTGTATATGTCACATCCAGGCCCTGCTGGAATTCCCAGACACGACCTTCTCTCTCTGATTCCACAGCATGTTTGTTACCTATGTGCAGAGTAGGTGTATCAAATTGAATTTGTCACTTGCTGGGTTTCTTTTCTCTTTTTTAACCTGTCTGTCAGATTTCTTCTCCATTTCCGTATAACAAAAGTCTGGGTATATCCAGGGCAGCAGTTTAACTCAGCAGGGCATTCACAGTGTCTGGAAAGCATCAGGATCCCCAGTGCTTGCACTGTAAGTGTTTTTGGCAGGTGAGCATTGCAGCTGATGCTCTTTGGAAATGCCAGATTTACTGTACTTTTGAACATATTTATTCTGGATAGTGACCTGGATTTTAAATTTTACTCCCAGCCTGTTAGGGAATGCTACTGGTAGAGGTCAAATTTCCCGTTATTGTTCATTTCTGACAAACCACTTGGTGGTTGAAGGTTTTAAGCGTGAGAGAGAGAGGGCATTTTATAATACCATTGTTTTCCTGCATTTTTAGGAAAATCCAAGTGAAGAAGATGCAGCAATTGTAGACAAAATCTTATCCTCCAGGGTAATAAAGAAAGAAGTAAGTGATTATCATGGAATAAAATCGTTTATTTGGAAAAGGAGTTTGCCTCTATGATTTTACATTTTCCCTGAATTTCTTTTCCTAGATATCTGCTGGGATGACAGTAGACACAGAAGAGTTTTTTGTAAAATACAAGAACTAGTAAGTATTAAAAAGTTGTTCCATCAGATGTGTTGACTGAACTGTTAAATACCATATTTATGTACTCGAGTTTTGTATTCTTTGAAGGTTGCTTATAATAGATTTTGTCATCTTTTGCAATTTTTCTTTACCAATTTAAATTGCTAGGAATCTGCATTACATTGATACTAATAGTTTCAAAACTATCAGTATTGTGAAACCAGCACAGGCTAATAAGCTGACAGCCTTTATTTGCCAAAGAACAGAATTTTATAGGGAAGATATTTATTAAAGAAGAAGATATATTTATTAAATTCAGCAGGGACTACATGCCTGAGGCACATTTTAATTTCATGAATTTAAATCAGAGGTGTTTAGTCAACGTAGATTAGATTTACAGTGTCATGCATTTAGGAGTGGTTGGTGTAGTAGTCAGTCTTACTGTTCCATAAAGACAGAAATGATTTTACATCAAAAGCAGGAAATAAAAAAAGACTGAAGAAGAAAAGGAACTTTTAATGTATTTTCTTATTTTAAATTTCATACTTCTCTTCCTGTCACTTCTCAATTCTTGATGCTGAAAATCCAGGCACATTTTAAATTTTACATATGTGAATAATTTAATCAGATTTTTGCTAGTAAATGTAATTTTTTTTCGACTCTTGTTTCACGTGTTTTTGCAGTCCATTTACCTCTTGTTTCTTTTGAATGGATAAAATTTTCATCTGAAAACGAGGAACCCCCAGCAGTAGCTCTGCTTTATTTCTAGAATATCCTTAGAAAGCTTAAAAAATTATGAAAATATACTGAGAAGGGTGTGTGAGGAAGAAATATGTGTACTTCTGCAATCTACTTTCAGAAAGGCTGACTTGGGGGGCAGTTAGATGGTGCAGGTACTGGTGCTCATGGTTCCTCCTTCCTTTGGCTCAGAGCTCCTCTCCCAGCCCAATCCAGTGACATGTTCCTTTATCCTCTGCTGCCCCTCACTGAGCTTCCAGTGGGCTGAGCTCTGCAGGCCGGCAGTACCTGTGAAGAGATGGTCACAGGCGGGACAGGAAGAAATTAGATCCAATATGTTAAGTAATTTATATCTCTGAGTACTTTCTGATAGAGCTGTCAGATTTTGAACTTGACTTGTTTAAGCTCACTTGAAATAAGGTGGTTTCACTTCTTATGACACATGAAAGAAATCTGTGAATCTATAGAGTTCTATAGATTCTAGCTCAAAAACACTGCCTTAACTAGATGCTTATTTGATGATTATTTGGAGGAATAAATCCTTGATCTTTACAGTGGATTCTGTTATTTTAACTGTATATTAAAAATAGATAGTAAGCTTTTGCTTTCACCAATGTGTTAATGTCAATCTCTGTGATTTTAGCTCATATCTCCACTGTGAGTGGGCCACAGAACAACAGCTTTTAAAGGATAAAAGAATCCAGCAGAAAATAAAGCGATTCAAAGTAAGGAAAGCACAAAGAGCTCACTTTTTTGCAGATGTGAGTATGAAAAATTAAATAAGCTTTTTTTTTCTTGTAAATTTGGGATTAATAGTTTACTTTGATATAAAAGCTGATACTTAAGAAATGAAAATGAGCCATTGGTGTTGGGATTTTAGTTGCAGCAGGGTGTGGGATGTTTAACTTCTTTTTAGGAGCAAGTCGTTTGGAGTCACTGAACTAATCTGACTTACATGGTTTAAAATTGGAATTGGTTGAGTAACTACTTAGAAGTGTAAGGAGGGAAGGATTATGTTAGTATGGCCAGTTTCTCTGTGACTTCCGTAAGACAGCACTTCATTCCAGAATGACTGGATTTAAAGTCAAATCCCGCTTCAGTGAGTGTCGCCGAAGAGAACAAAGGGGGTGGATGCAGGGGGGTGGTGTGGATTTTAAGGTGTGTGCAAAAGCCTCAATAGTTCCCAATTGCCAAATTCATTTTGTGCACAATGAGACCAAGCCTTAATAAATACCAACTCTTTTTGCCTCTCTACTGTTTTTATTAATCTTTCACTGCAGATGGAAGAGGAGCCTTTTAATCCTGACTATGTTGAAGTAGACCGGGTATTAGAAGTATCTCTTTGTGAAGATAAGGACACTGGTGAGGTAAATATGTCTAAAAACAAGTCAGGAAGATACACCTCCAAGTAGTGTTTGACAATTGCCATTTTATCAGATCTCAGAGTAACACTTTAATGATTTTAAGCTTCAATAATATTTTTAATGAGACCTGACAATCTTGTCATTTGCTGTGCTAGCTGTGGATTTTGAAAGATAAATCGGCTTTCAATGGCTTATATTTTTATTAATATTAATAGGTCATAGTAGACAAAGCTTAGGTATTGACTGACATAAATGTGAGGTTTAGTAATTGTCTTGTGAGTTCCATCAAAAGGCTGATCCCATATACTGTCCTATCTCTCTGATAGTGCCAAGGGGTCACTGGTAATAAAAGCTTTAGGTGACCAGCAACTGAGAAGTGCTTTGATAGCCACCAGTGGACTTTTCCCTCTGTATTTGTGAAAACTCTTTTTAACTTAATGTACCTCTCCTGGAAAGCTATTGCAGAATAAAAACATGAGATTAAAAAAAAATTAAAACAGAAAAGCAATTCAAGCAACTAAATTGCCAAAATTTGGAAAGAATCTGAGACAAGTGGAGATCAAAGGCTGAGAAGAAAGTTGTTGATTAAGGCCATTGGAATATATGTGATACTTTTTCTGCTTGTGTAGATAGCAAAATGAGCAGAATTTTACCCAGTGATTTCTGCATTAATCTTCCTGAAGCAGGGTTAAGGGTTAAAATGACTTTTCATTGTATGCAGCAGATTTGTCATTATTAAACTTCTGGAAAAAAATGAGTTGTCATAAGGCTTTCCCCTCAGCTTCTGGAAACCAGACTCTTTATCTGGTTTTTAAATATTAATGTGCTGAATCTAAATAAGAGAATCTGCTTTGGTTCCGTCTTTTTATATATGTTGTCTGGCAAACCTATAAAGCTTTGTGTTTTGTTGAGAAGACCTCTGGTTCAGGACCTCTAAAGCTTTTCAGTTTAGGCCTAGGTAGCTTGATTTGGACAGTGGAGGAAAGGTCCTGGGTAGCACCTCTGTTCTTTCTTCCACCCTGCCCCACTTCCACATACATCACAAATACTGTAATTTATCTTTCCTGAGACTAAGATTTACTTGTGGGTAAGTGGCATTGAAAAGGACTCCAGGGGTCTACCACAAGTGGTGGAGTCTGAGGAGCCAGGGAAAAGTAGGTAGATAACAGGAATCCACACTGAATATTTAAAAAACTGTCAGAAATGTGCCTTTGATTCCAGCTCTCGTGTGAGCTACTCAAATAGTAAGGCATATTAACAGTCTGTATACTAAATTAAAAACTGATAACATTCAGAATTTTCTTCTGCAGCCTGTTATTTACTATTTAGTAAAATGGTGTTCGTTGCCATATGAAGACAGTACGTGGGAGCTGAAAGAAGATGTAGATCAAGCAAAAATAGAAGAATTTGAACAATTGCAAGCTTCCAGGCCTGACTCAAGGAGATTGGTAAAATTATATCTAATTTACTTGTCTGTCTTGGTAAATCTGATTTGGTTTTCCCGACTTTAAACTCTTGTGTTAAAACATAAGGCTTATTGAGGTTCTGTGTAAAGGATCTGTGTGCCTTGTTACCTAAGAATAATAATATGTTCAGGTAGGCACAGATAAATATTCTCAGCTATATTGTTATTCTTACAAAAATAAAAATTTTTTGCTTAGGTAAAATAATGAAGTGCTGTGACTTTCTGAGCTTCTAAGTGAGCAATGAGCCACACATTGAAACTGGTTATGACAGAATCTGAGCACCTTTAAAATGAGGAAAAAGCAGTATGACATATTAAGACTCTTTTATAGAGTTAAATCTTGTGCTTCAGCACTGAAGAAAATTGGCAAATGAGATCTGTCAAACAGATTCTGTAATTTCTTCTTGCTTTTATTTTTCTTCTTGTCATTAAAGAGCTAGCTGAAAGGAAGAAAAATACGTGTAATAAGGAAATGTGTTTTATCTTTAAATTATCAATCTTCTGTCTCCTAGAGCAGGAGAAAGCAAAATAGTTCTATTTCAAGTCCTGTATGTCATTGTCAGAGTAGGACATATGTCCTGCGTGGTGTAGTACAACACTTGTTCTAACTTACTTCTTTTACATAACTAAATGTGCACAGTGTTTTAATTTGTAGGCTTTGGAATTTATTCTAATGGTTTTTCCATCTACAGATAATGACAGTAGTCACGATTAACATCTTGATATTATATTGAGTTCATTTTTATAGTATTTATTTTAAATCCTGACATTTTGGCATGTGGGAGAAGAGCTTTTATACCTCTGTTACCATATTTGGCTTTGAGAGAAAAAGATGATTAAAGCGCAACTGTACAACTGACAGTCATCTTAGCATCAGCAACAAGTATTTTTGCTTCAGGCTCCCACAGCTACAAGAAATTATTTGCTGACTGCAGCCCTGCAAGCAGGAGCGTGGCTGCTCCGGGTGTGGGGGAGTGGACAGATGGCAGCTGGTGGGAGAGGGGAGGAAGCTGCAGCTGCTGGGGAGGGACAGCTCCTGCTGTGCCCAGACCTGGGCTCAGGTGATGCTGACGCTGGCAGTGGAGAGAAAATTCAGATCTAGAATTCAGAGCTGCCAGATCAAGCCACATGAGTCTCGAGTGAATGCAAGCTTTTATAAATGCTGAGAAATGGGGAGGGAGAGGGGGGGAAGTACAGCTGGTGAGAAAAGCTCTTACTGAAATTACTTCACTTGAATGTGTGAGTTTGTTCACATTGGGATGCAGAAGGTATCAGAAGAGTTTTCTGCTGGAATCCTATCTAGTACCAGTCAAAAACTGCCTGATTTCACTACTAAGTTGCCTGCTAAGCTAAAGGCTAGGCTGTTCTGGCTCCTGGCTTGGGAAGTAGTGTGTGTGTATATATGTAAATATTTTATACATAGCCTCTCAGCTTTCCTTAGCTTGCTGGGGCCATGAAGGTGATATACTTGATACTGTCAGTCTGTTTTGTCATGTCCTTTGTATCATGACCCTGTGGGTGCTGATGCTGCCTTTGATCTGATCCCGTGGTGAAATCGATGCAGGGAACTGAACCACTCAGCAGTTCACCTTTTTGTAGTCCTGGCCTTGGCTTCCTGAATTGGCTGTGGGGTGGAGTGATCAGCAGAGACCAGGGCGAGTGCAGGAGGGAAAGGGCAAGATCACAGTGACTGTGTGGGTGCCCGGACTGCTTCAGGAGCAGAGCATCAGCATCCAGCTGTTTAGCTGCAGGGATGTTGGTAATCCCAAATACTCAGTTGGCTCTCTTGTAGGACAGCTGCCTGTTCTTAGAGCTGCCATAGTGAAACTTCATGTAGTCTTGAAGTTTCATGTATCAGTGAATTAATGTGTCAAATTATTCCTGCCAGAGTATTTGTATTCTTAGTTTTAGAAACCAGTTGCTTGATTTTATTATAGCCTTACATTAATTTTAAAAGTAGTGATTCATAGGGAAAAATAAATACAAATTTCAGGTTTCTGCAGACTATTAATTAGTAAGTGATGTTAACAATGACACCCTCTCACTTTTAAGGTTGAATAATAACATTCCAAATCTAAAGTGATAGGCTCACAAAATAGTGGGTTTTGATATTTTGGAAAACTAAAGCATGTACCAAATTGCACATGTATTAATCTTTCCCTTAAAGGACCGACCACCTCCAAACTCCTGGAAGAAGATAGAACAGTCCAGGGAATATAAAAATGGCAATCAGCTCAGGGAATATCAACTGGAAGGACTTAACTGGCTCCTGTTCAACTGGTACAATAGGTATATGCATGGAATATTTTTTAATGTAGATTTTAAACCATATGGAGTGAATCACTGTTACTGAGGATGCATACTGTTAACTAAATTTATTGCAATTTCTCTGCTTATAGCTAAAAGAGTGTAACTGGAACAAATTTCTCTTCCTTTGGGTATGCAAGTATATATCAACAAAAATTAACAATGTTAAAACAATACAACTAGCATAGCTGAAAATAAATTTTCAGTGGCTATAAGGAAATTACTATAAAGCAGCTTCCACCAAAGTGCAAGCTTTAAAGCATTTTTGAAACTGGGAAACACCTTGCATCTTTCATAATGATTGCTAGAAGCAGCATGTATTTCAAATAAAGTTATCTCTCTTCAAAAGTTAGGGCAGTAAATAATCGTATTATCTGTATTTTAAGCTCAAGTTAGCTTTTGTTCATTAGTGCTATGAGGTATGAAGAGGTATATAAACCCTTTCAAGATCTTTTTCAAAATGATGTAGTTTCTCTGTATTTAACTTGAATTTCTTCTGTTCATGAATCTTCCTGCTTACTGTATTTCCAAAATACCATTTGCATGTCCTTTATAGAGATGATAGCAGCAGGCATAGCATTTTACCATGCATGTTACTGATCTGCCAAAGAAAATCTGATTTTAATTCCAGTCAAGCAGTGCAGAGCTGTGTGAGCATCTGCAAACAGAGTGAAGGGCTGGAATGTCTGGCTGAGGGCAAGCATGGAGTGGTGCTTCATGTAGTAATTTAGAGATATACATCTGTCTAGTTCTGGAATCAAAAACGGACATTGGTCAATGTCTCTAATGCACTCCTTTTATGTGAGTGGAGCTGGGATTCTTCCCATCTGTGATTTCTAGGGAATCTTCATTAATTTCTAGCAGTTTTGTCAAGGTGAATGTGCATACAGGAAACCTGCTTAATTTGAATTCCTTTAATTAGGGCAGAGGTAGTCCCAGAAGAATACTTGTGGAATATTTTTGCAGGAGAACTTCACAGAACATTCCATTCTCAGGTTTCGGCAGTGCTAAACAAGATGCAAAACTTGAGAACTTCACAGAACATTCCATTCTCAGGTTTCGGCAGTGCTAAACAAGATGCAAAACTTCACACAAAGATTTTTGTGTACTGAGCATTCTTTCACCATAACCAGGGAATGTTTGCGAGGATCTTTTTACAGTGCCTCAGTTTTGACTGTTGTTGTAAACTGGTATATTTGAGCTTTGTTTTTGTAAATTGTTCATTTTAGTAACAGCTTTAGGGTCTGTGCTTTCCTTGATGCTAGTAACAAATAAATATTTCCACTTTCAGGCGAAATTGCATTTTAGCAGATGAAATGGGCCTTGGCAAAACCATTCAATCCATTACATTCCTGTATGAAATCCTCCTGACTGGTATAAGAGGGCCTTTCCTGATCATAGCTCCGCTTTCCACTATAACAAACTGGGAAAGAGAATTCCGCACATGGACTGACCTGAACGTCGTGGTGTACCATGGAAGTATGATCAGCAGGCAGATGATTCAGCAGTATGAGATGTACTTCAGGGACTCCCAGGTATTGTAATGTCACTGGTGTGCAATAACACCCAAAACTTGTTTCAGGTATAGTAATGACAAGTGCACTTTACATTATCTGTGCGTTTATCTTGGTGAAAGCATTTCATGTTCCAGGATGTTACATCTGAGCATCTTTAACATTTGCTTACTGAGTAAATTCAGTGGCAGTGTTTGCAGCAAGATGTGTTGTTTCACTGTGCTGAGTAATTTTGCAATTGAATAGTGGTGACGCTGATACTCTTGTGGAGATTAAAGTGTACACAGATGGCTGCAGTTGGGTCCTGAATTTGAGGAGCAGGAGAAAAAACCAACACTGATTAGGCTCAGCTACCTTTATGTAGCTGTTGATTTTCTTTTGCTAATGTACTGTGTAGAGCTCACTTTTCAGTCTGAACTCTTTACTATTAAATGACATGAAAAAAACTTGAAACCAGATTCTTTTAAAAGGGTTTTTTAAATCTTTTTTATATATTGTGCATAAATAAACAGTTTTATTAAATTGTCATGGTATTTCTACAAAATTGGTAAAGCTGAGAATTTTTTAATTAGAGCTAAATATCAAAATGAGATCTTGTTTGTGTAGTGAGTTACTCTATACTGCCTTGCTGAAGGCCTTACATATTCTCCTTGTCAGACCAGTGGAGTAAGCTGTTTTCATTTAGTTCTCAGGTGATATTTTAATTACTTACTGTATGTCTGGTAACTGTATTATCGTCTGACTGCAGGATTGAATGTAGGATTTTCCCTGTTAGTCTTTCATAATTTCTCAGGGTTAAAAATGGGGTTTTATCTACATGCACCTTTTGAAACAATTCTATTAGATGGTTATATCTGTAATTTAAAAGTGGTTAAAATTTTGCTGTTGATTAGATAATAGTGGATTTGGGTCCATGAATAGTACTCACTAGTAATAGAGAGTTAAAGAGATCTAATAAATGTGATGACAAAGCAATTTATGATGTAAAATCCTGTGTCTGGGTCTTGGCCAAATTTCAACAACAAAATCTGTAAATTGGGTAGGTGGGAGGGGATATAACAAATTTTGTGTTTTGATGAATCTCTAGGGCCGTATTGTTCGAGGTACCTACAGGTTCCAGGCCATTATCACGACTTTTGAAATGATTCTTGGTGGGTGTCCAGAATTAAATGCAATTGAGTGGCGGTGTGTTATTATTGATGAAGCTCACAGGCTGAAGAACAAAAACTGCAAACTCTTGGAAGGACTAAAATTAATGAACCTTGTGAGTAACTATAGTTCACTTTTGGGGCTGGATTTTAGTTCAGTATATTGTGATAATACACTAAAAATTTTGCTTTACATGCCAAAAAAGACCTCTCAAGCAGTCTTTCTTGAGAGATAACTGTTCCTGATACTCTTCAAACATATGTGGTTTTGATCTGGTATATTTTTGATAAAACAGAATGTGGCAAGTTCTCACTGTAAGCACAATCTACTTCTGAGGATACTGTTGTGTAGTTTGTTTTGTTTTGATTAGGATGAAAATTTAATTTAAAATTTGCTTTCGTTTTTGTGCAATGTATGAAAATCTAGAAAGTATTTTAAGCAAGTTATTTAGCAATAAAAGCAAGCAAGTAGTAGAATGTTAAACAGACTTATTGTCTAGTCCAGCTAAAGATTTTTAAAAATGCACCATGACTAGTTTTGCTTTTTTTTATTACTTCATTATTACTTACCTTCATGTTCTCAGAAATCATCTTAATTGCTTTCTGATACATGCTTAGTGTGTATTTTTCATACTATAGAGTGGGAGGATTATAAGTGTGAATATTACAGGCGAAGTTGAAGTGTTCAGTCATTTCTTCATTACAGGTGGAGAAGAGAGAATTTAAAGGAAAGTTAGTAGAAAATACTTACTGGTGTTTTTAATAAATCTGTTTATCTGTATTACCTCTGTACTTAGTGACACACAGAACTGGCATTTTCAGGTTACGGTGCTGAGACTTAACACAAACATTTTTGCAAATGTGTGCAGATAAGGGATATGTAAGTTTTGTTTCCTTTTCTAGGAGCATAAAGTGCTGTTAACAGGTACCCCACTGCAGAACACAGTAGAAGAATTATTTAGCCTCCTTCATTTTCTTGAACCATTGCGTTTTCCTGCTGAATCCACATTCATGCAAGAATTTGGAGACCTTAAAACAGAGGAACAGGTATGAGTTCATTGAGCTTTAGTGTTTAAGGGTGACTTTCTTAAAGGAAAAACCTGTTCTAGATGGTAAGGAGATGGTAACTGTTACTGCTCCCCACCCTCCCATCCAGTGCCCCCCTATCACCTGTGAGTTCTTGTCATGCAATGTCTCTAAACCGTGCAGGCAGTAGAAATAAGTTGATATTGGATGTTAATGAATTATTTTTAATTTTTTTATGCCGATTGTGTAAATTTGGCAAGTAAATACTGAGAATAGTAGAAATTGAAGTTTTCTGGATTTGAGCAGACTCTTTGCAAGCAAGTGTTAAAGATAATTTTTTGTTGTTTTGGAGTACATTAAAATTTTTTTTAGTAGTTTGGGGTTAAAATTAAAAATGTTGCATCTGGAGTATATGTTATCTAAGTCCAGGAAAGAAAACAGTGATATGTAGTTGAAAAATTTTTAGTTGAACTATGCTATTACCCTTTTACATTCCAACAGACTGTTGTTTTTCATTTAGGTTCAGAAACTACAAGCTATCCTGAAACCCATGATGCTCAGGCGATTAAAGGAAGATGTAGAAAAAAAGCTGGCTCCTAAGGAGGAAACCATAATTGAAGTAGAACTAACTAATATTCAGAAGAAATATTACCGAGCAATTTTGGAGAAAAATTTTGCTTTCTTATCCAAAGGAGCAGGGCAAGCAAATGTACCCAATCTGGTTAACACTATGATGGAACTCAGAAAGTGTTGTAATCACCCTTATCTCATCAAAGGTAAATGCATGATAAGGCCTGATTTTTTGTTTAACTTCCTTTTTTCTTTTATTTAAAACATGTAAGAACTTTTGTAATAATTTTTCGATGTTTTCTTCAGACTTTCCAGTAATTGGAATAGGTGGAGGCATTTTTTTGATAGATACAAGGCAAAGTTGTGAGACAGTTGCATATTTGAGGCCTGAAACGTGATTCTGTATGATTTCACAGAACATTTAGAAGCAATTTTCTCATGGCAATGGTACAGCTCTTTAAAAGGACTATGAACAAGAACTTTAGGTCCAACTCTTAAAATGAGTGCTTCTTGCAAGTGATACGATCTCTGTCAGTCTTTGTTGCTTTTCTCACTTACTAATAACTAACTGATGTTTTTCGTGACTTGCAAGAAAATACATGTTAAGCTCTAAAATTTTGGGCTGTGGTTTCAGAAGTATTCAGAATACTGGGGTTTTTCTAAAGACTTATGACCCATTTAAAATATCACAGAGACAAAAGAACTTTTTTTTTAATTTTTTTTTTTTACATAATACTTGAGAAAAAGTTTTTCAGTTTTTGCAATTTGGAGGAGGGGAGTTCACTTCCTTCAAGATGTTTTTTCTGTGGTATTCTGCTTTAAAACTTAAGACTTGTTTTCAAAGCCCATAAAAAACTAGATGTTCTTGCCTAGACTTCAGATCCTTCCAGAACTCTCTCTGTCTCCAGCAGTGGCTGAAGGGGAATATTTAGAGTACAAGTTGGTAACTTAGATTTGTGTGTATGTGGAGATACTTGTGTAGATACACCTACAGGTATGGAAGTACATTCTTTGATAGGTGCTGAAGAGAAGATCCTTGGCGAGTTTAAAGAAACGTACAGTCCAAGTGCTCCTGACTTCCACCTGCAAGCAATGATCCAGTCTGCTGGAAAATTGGTTCTTATTGATAAGCTCCTTCCAAAAATGAAAGCAGGAGGCCACAAGGTCCTTATCTTCTCTCAAATGGTGCGCTGCCTTGATATTTTGGAGGATTATCTTATACATAAAAGGTAAGATTCATACTCTGTATCCTGTATTATATTATTCTCTGTGTATGTTAGTGCAAGATTAATGATAGCACGCCAAAGGTGGGTGCTCCAAGGGTGAGTGTTTTCTTTTTTTTGCTAATCAGTGTGTGACTTTGTGTTCTGTGATCATTCATTCACCGACTAATTAAAAACTTCAGGGAAAAACTAAAACAGAGGTCATTGAGTAAACCATGTTTGTTGCTTTTTTCAGTTGGTTGCTTTTTCCATTAAACATTCAATTATGTAGGTACTGTTTATACATTTTCTGTCAGAAACCAAGCAATAAGTACAAGCTCAACGTTGCCTGTCCAAACCCCAGGAAGCACCAGATGTGTTCTTTTGGGTACATGGTCTTGAGCTTGGACCAGGCAGGGTCCAAGATGCAGCTCCTTACTTCCAACAGAACATAAACACAAAGTGATAACAACTGGAGGTCTGGGTTTTATTAATGTAAAAGTGCAAATGTTCTTCCTATCTTCCCTAAACTGACTGCTGTGAACTTTGCAGGAGAGGTGAACTGCCAGCCATAAACCAGCTCCTTAGGCTGGCTTTTGCCATCACGTATCATTGCACCCTCTGCTTGTACTGCTGACTCCCTGGAAAATAAAGGCTTATTTGAGCATGTGATTGAATAAACGCATAAAGCTTTAACCCTAAAAATTGGTTACCGTTGGTAGTTGCTGTATCAACCTGAAAATCTATAAAAAGGCGTAGTTCTTGTTGTTGCACTAGTGCATTTGTTGGAATGTACATACTGCTTTGAAGTGTGTAATAGTCAGTGAACTACATCATCATAACACAAAGGTAACCTGTTGAAAAATAGATTATTAATATCAAACCTTCCTGCAGTGGATACTGGAATATTGAATAGTAGATGATTTTAATACCTCTTTTAGTGATAGTTTTATATTAAAGCTATCTGTTTGAACTTGGAGCACAACAGTTTCTATTTTTTATTTTAAAAGATTAATTTTAACTTCACAGTAGTACTTACAATTCAGTATGAAAAATACTCCTTTTTCTGTAATGCTGTAACATTTAGACTAGTCCATATCTACAGGTGAAATCTTTCAAAATCCATAGAAGCTGAAATTTTTTCTGTTCTGCCATTTGATTAGAAATGTTGGAGTGCACACATGATCAGACTTAGCACTTAACAGAATTCAGGCCTGTGGGAGATAGGTGGCTGCCTGCCAAATGCCTGTGGTCCTGTGGATTATCTGCTGTGCCATTTTATAGCTGATGAGAAGAAAAATGGTTGTGAGGCTTTTTGACTACTAGATACACGTTCAGCATCTTACTCAGTTTGCAACTTACATAACTATTTGCTGCCTTTTTAAGCATTTTAGTTGATTTCAGAAATTTCAAAGGAGTCTTTGTAATTGTCAAAGGTAACAAATGACAGTTTTACTTCAGGCTTTTAAATTTGCTGGGTTTAGTCGAGGAAGCTTTGATAAAGTCTGTTAGGGGTGCTGTCATGTCATTTTTGTCCCATTTCTCTTAATCTTTACAGAGTCAATATGCAGTTTGTCCTGTGACAGCTCACCAAGTTTTGCTTTCTGCAGTTTACTTGGTTACCCCTAACGTGTCCAGACAATTTGGTAAATAATACAAGATTCCACTGTCCTGCTTCCGTGACCGTAACAAGGATCCAGGGATGACAGCATACGAAAAACATAGGGCTTCAGGTTAGGGTGTGTTTTAATGCGAGTGCCATGGTCATACATGGTGGTTGCTTAGTGGACAAAGTGCAGAAGAACTTGTCTTGAAATGCTCGGTGTTGGGCCTTGCTGATGTGCGTTGGTACTGCAGACATGCAAGTTCTGACGTGATTCTTGGTTATATTGCCCCTTGTTATCAAAGTTAGTCTTTATCACTTTCATTCACTGTAAAGAATAAATACATAAGCAGGAGGTTTGCTGGAATGACCCGTTACATGATAAACCCCCTTGTAAGGATGTGTGTGTATATCCTGGCCATTCCCAGGTATCTGTACGAGCGCATCGACGGCAGAGTGCGCGGGAACCTCCGGCAGGCGGCCATCGACCGCTTCAGCAAACCCGACTCCGATCGCTTCGTCTTCCTCCTCTGCACCAGGGCTGGGGGCCTGGGCATTAACCTGACTGCAGCAGATACCTGCATCATTTTTGATTCTGACTGGAATCCCCAAAATGATCTGCAGGTAAATTTCTTTGAGCATGGTAGTGGAGCCTAATTAAACCGGACTCGTAAAAATTTCATCACTTTGAATATTGTCTGTTTGAGTATACGTGATTTTAAAACATTC
Source organism: Atrichornis clamosus (assembly GCA_013400975.1). Taxonomy (NCBI): domain Eukaryota; kingdom Metazoa; phylum Chordata; class Aves; order Passeriformes; family Menuridae; genus Atrichornis; species Atrichornis clamosus. Next base: position 17,829 of record WBMZ01015037.1, read on the forward strand.
AGGATTTTTAAGGCATGTGTTTAAAGTTTTTTGATGCCTTCTATTCAGAAGAGATTTCATTTGGTTGAGTTCTTTTTCTTTCACACTGGTTACTTTTGAAAAATACAAAGCAGGTGAAGTCAGTGAGTTGATAAAACCCTTAAGATTTGATGACACTGGGAACCCAGGGGCTGTATTTTGCATGTACTGACTAACACAGTTTATGGAAATAGAGGTGTTCAGCTAAAACATATACAAAAGGATTAATATGCATTAAGAAAAAGTGAATTAATCGAATCTAGGAATTGGATGCTGACATTGAATCAATTCTCAAGTCGCAACTCCTTTACCATTTGTATCTGGAGATCAGATACCATAGGAGCTAACAGGTCTTTCTACCTGGTGTTACTGCAAGGGAAGAACCATTCAGTAGTGTTCAGCACAGGTCATTCATCTGCATTATACTTGCTACACTGCTTTTAGAAAACTTCACCATGTGGAAGATGTCTGATAGCTTCCATTTGCTTAAATGTGTATTAAGTCCTTTAGAGTTCAAGGTCTTGTTTTCGGATTGGGCTACAGCAGAAAGTTTTAAAAGAACAGTACCTTATTCCTAGATAAGTCTAAATTCTAACTGCCCTCTCCCTCCCTTCCAAAGGCTCAAGCCCGATGTCACCGGATTGGCCAGAACAAAGCAGTGAAGGTCTACAGACTGATAACACGGAATTCCTACGAGAGAGAGATGTTTGACAGAGCAAGTCTCAAACTGGGATTGGATAAGGCTGTCTTGCAGAGTATGAGTGGAAGAGAAAACAGTGTTGGTGGTGTATGTAGATTTATTTCCTGAAATAACCTTCGTTTTGCTTTCGTAATCCTGTGGGAATTACTTTAAATTACAGAAGCTACCACTTTTCCATATTTCTGTCATTTGCATCTCCATTCTGTTTCCTGATGTGGACTAGCAATATAGCTGACATGATTTTAAACATAGTCAGTTACACTGGTAAATCTTTCACTATTTCTTGCCTCATAAGGTCCAAGGTAGACAATGTCAAAGTTAAAACAAGGAGAAAAGTTTACCTTTGTTTCCTTGTATCTTCTCATATTAATGTAACATGTTACTTTAATATAAGGTGAGATTTACATCTGGTATGAACAGGTAATTTTTTCAAACATGCTCATCATGGTATTGAGAATAGCTAAAGCAAAAAAGAGGCTTACTTGTAAAAATGTGTGCTGTAACCACCTAATTTATTATTTCAGCTGTCAGCTAGACTTTTCTCTTAGCTTTTAATACTGTAGATTTAAGCTTATAAATCATAAGGCACAGTTACATTGTGAAAACATGGGAAAGGGAAAGGGAACTAGAAGAGACTTTAGGGTTTTTTTTCTTGACTGTCTAAACTGGATTTTTATTTGCTCAGATCCAACAACTCTCCAAAAAAGAAATAGAAGACTTGCTTCGAAGAGGTGCATATGGTGCTATTATGGATGAAGAGGATGAAGGCTCTAAGTTCTGTGAGGAAGACATTGACCAAATCCTGCAGCGTCGAACTAAAACTATCACGATTGAGTCAGAGGGAAGAGGCTCCACGTTTGCCAAGGTGCAGAACAGCAAGGTGTTCTGTGGCAGTGTAGAGCTGTAAACATAACTGGGTGTTGCAGAGCTTATGCCTTACTTTTAAATTATGTGTAGTTTTGTTTAGTGGGTGTGTGTGTGTCTTAGATACATACTTTGGGTTCTTGCATCTGTGTGTTTATGTTAACATGCACATAGCAACATCAGATTTGCACGTACAGATTCTGTAAGTGCCAGGTGCAAGGAACATGCTTGAGCAAAGATTAGTAATGGATGTGTGCTGCTTTGGAAAAGGCTGGGGTTTGTGTGAGATATTAAGGGCTATATTCACCAAGAATATTAAACCGTATTTGTTTATAGAGCCATTTGTATTCAGATACATGAAGAGTGGGGGAAAATGTATATGACAAAAATTAATAAGGTTAAAAATTGTCAGGCTTGTTCTAAAAATGCCTAAACAAAGGATATATTTTTCAACCTTGAGCTCTTTTGGTAAGAGTTGGAAAAGCAAAATAAGAAACCTCCTAAACCAGCAGGGAGCAGAGATGCATATATGTACATGGGAGGGGAGCTGAGAGTGTAAAATGTCAAGCAGTAGAACTGAGTGTGGTGTGTGGGCACTTCATGAATACAACTGTGACAATTCCAAAAGAATAAAAAAGGCAAAGAAAAAGACTTTAAAATGTAGTAAATGTACTTTTATATTCTTAAATAGCAATATTTATAAATATTGTTTATTTATGTTTATTTAGGCTTTCATATATCTTGCTGATTATGGCTTAAATAAGAAGTAGGCTTCTAAAGATCATCATCACTGTCTTTTTATCAGAAGAGTTAGAAATGTTTCTGTATATTTACTCTTTTCCCAAATGCAGTGTATCAGGGTTTTTTAAATGCCTTCTGAAATTAAGCTTATTCCATGCACTCAAGCTTTGATTGTTGGCAGCTTAAACGCCCCTTTGAAATTTCCCTCAAGCGAGTACTTTTGCATGAGATGAAATCCCCAAATGCTGATAAGCCTCTTCAAAAGATTCTTTTTTCTTCCATTCGAGTAATTTAGATTCAGACTTAGAAGCAGAAGAATCTTGCTGCTTAATGTTCTTCTCTCCTGATGGTGCATAAAAGTTCATTAGATTTTTCTGATATATTATGGATCTGATTTTTAAAAATTAAGGGGGAGGAGAACTTTTGAGTTGCTTTGCAGTGTAAGTAACTTCTAAAGTCTTAATAGCTGCTTGGGAGATTTTTGATGAAATAAGGTCACGCAATCTTCACAGCACTAAGGCAAACTCTACAAACTTTTGATGTATGATGTTGGTAAGCTTTAGTTTTATTTATTACAGGCTAGCTTTGTTGCATCTGGAAACAGGACTGATATTTCACTAGATGATCCTAACTTCTGGCAGAAATGGGCCAAAAAAGCAGAAATAGATATCGATGCTATCAGTGGTAGAGTAAGTACTTTTCTTTTTTAATGTGTGTTTTTTCAAGTATGTGCTTGCTGTTGAATTCTTAAATAGCAGGTGTAGGATTTCTGGTGCTTTTTGATTAATATTTCAATAAATCAGACTTCTTGTGCATGGGCAATCAGCCTGATAGCTGTAGTATTTCCTGTTTCCCTGCTGTCCTGAAAAAGGTTTGGACATCTTTGATTTTTGTCAAAGACTTGGAAATGATTGAAAGTGTGGAATTACTGTGATTGCCCTGTTTCTCTCTCTGTAAATCCTGGTCTGAAATCTGAAGAATACTTAAATAAGACCTATATAAATGTTATAATACTGCAAGTTGCGTCCTGTACTTGGAGACATTCCCATGCGTTTGATTCCAGAAGGTTTCAGTACCCCTTTCCTCTCCCAGAGGCTGCAAGATAGTCTAAGTATTCAGCTCAGATGAGACCCTTGGTGTTGCTTATACTGTACTGGCATTATCATTTTTTGTTGCCTTAAATACCCCCAGATGTTTTACTTGCTTCATGGGTGTTCACGGTGATGTCCTTACAAAACAGCTGTTAATGACACGAGATCGGAATTGTTTCTGAACTGAAGCCGTGTACTTAAGAAAAACTTGCCAACTGTTTCTCTCATAAGGCTTGTTTGCAATTTTGCAGAACAGCCTGGTTATTGATACCCCAAGGATCAGGAAACAAACACGGCCCTTCAGTGCTACAAAAGATGAGCTGGCTGAGCTGTCTGAGGTGGAGAGTGAGGGTGAGGATAAACCAAAGCTGCGCAGGCCGTGTGACCGTTCCAATGGATACGGGAGAACAGAGTGCTTTCGGGTGGAAAAGAACCTGCTGGTCTATGGGTATGTGCACATCTTTCTTCATGCTCTGAACGGTTTTAAAATACTTCTTTTCCATGTACTGAATTGTATTTATGGAATAACTTAACTCTATATTGGCAGTTACCTCGTGTGTATGCAGAGAATTTGTTTAGAACAGGAATTTATCATGCACCCTGTATAAATCTTTCTGACAATTTGCAATTAAAGAAACATTAAGAAAGAAGGGTGAAAATTTTTCTTCAAATTAGATTATAACGTTTAATATGGATACTACAGGAGTTTCTTGAAAAATTGTTACCGTAAGTGCTGCAGGCAGGCCCAAGACTCCTTAAAAAATGTCTGAAATAAAAGCTTGGTAGGTAACTTGATTTTCATAATTGTAGAACATCTTGCACTTCTGTGAGGTTCAAATAGGAACTGAGAATCTAGCCAGTTATTTTAAGCATACTGAAATCAGATATGTTGATTTGGAAATCAAATCTTAGGTCTTCTCTCACCCATCTTATAAGAAAAATAACTGCATTCTTATCAGAATGAATTCCCATCAGTTTTATGTCTGTGAAGTCTAAAACAATCATCCATATTGTTTGTAAACAGGCACAGTTTGTTTAAAACTTGGTTTTAATCAGATAGAATTAAGTTGCAAATGTTACTTTTTTTATTTCCACTCAGTAACTTAAGCTGAAGGAAAAAAGTTGAAAGCTAATTAATTTAGAGAGGAATTACCTTCCATAACAGAGGTGTGTAGGCTACCCCAGAATTTCACTTCCAAGTGCTGATTTGTGTTTCACTTTGGACTAGGTGGGGCCGATGGAGAGAAATTCTGTCTCATGGTCGCTTCAAGAGACAGCTGAATGAACAGGATGTGGAGATCATCTGCCGAGCCCTATTAGCCTATTGTCTTGTTCACTACAGAGGGGATGAGAAAATAAAAAGTTTTATATGGGATCTCATTACTCCAACAGAGGATGGGCAAACACGAGAGTTACAGAATCACCTCGGTAAGGATTTAATGTGGTTCTGCAGTTAAACAGCTTCATGGATGTCTGCCTGTGGTACTGGGTTAAAAACAGCTAAAAATCCTCTCTGAATGCATCCTACTTGAAATAAATGGGATTTCAGATTCAGCTGATGGGCAAAGAAGTGTCATTTGTGCTTTGCTTTGGGTTTACCCAGTGTAAGCTTTCGTTTCAGTTCATAAGAACCTATTCTGTTTCATAGTAGGTGACGGACAACACATTCCTCTTTTTCCCCCTCTCCTGTTTTGTCCTTAGCTGGTGATACGTACTCCAGAGATGCTCTGAGACACAGAAAGACTCATATCCAGAGACTGATGTTAGTGTTGTTCCTACAGTGCAGGTCACAATACTGGTATAGGATATAGGAGCTATAAGTATCATGGGCATCTCTGTCTATAGCTTTAATATTTTGCATTATATAGGCTTATCAGCCCCTGTGCCTAGAGGAAGAAAAGGAAAAAAAGTGAAGACCCAAGCTAGCACTTTTGATATACACAAAGCAGAATGGCTTCGAAAATACAACCCAGAACATCTGTTGCAAGATGAAGGATACAAAAAGCACATAAAACACCATTGCAACAAGTAAGTAGTAGCTGAAGTAGAAATGACTTTTGACCTTTTTTTTAGAGATTCTTTTTTATTCTAATTCCTCATTGTCTTAAATACTCTAAAGTAGTTGTGGCAGTATGAAGAAACCAGTTTTAATGGTGTTAGTTTGATTAGAATAAATAGGTCACAGTGTATTTGGAGGTGAGTGGATGATTTCACATGTAAAATAATTCTGTCATAATTTTTAGAGTAACTTTGTTTGTGTCTATAGAGAGATCTCTTGCTAGCATGGTTGGGATGCCTTGCAGCAGCCAAGGGACTAAAGAGTGGGAGTGCTTAGCAAAGAAACTGAAAGCACTAAAGTTGTTGCCCCTCAGTCTTACATGCTGCTTTCTGGCACATTTTCTAGGCTTCTGAGAGTCTGAGCTACCAGCTTGTGAAAGCTTAGTCATTCATGGCCATGAAAGAGCTTGTTTTAGATAAAGGATTTTTCAGTAGCAGAACTTGTCCTATTCTGCTTGGACACTTGTTACAGCTGTAGTCAAGAATTGAGATAAAACATGGAGAAGTCATTGGGGTCATGCATCAAATTGTAAGATGGAGGGGAAAGGTGATGTGGAAGATCTTGTTGTCAGCCCACTCAGTACTCTCTAAGGGCATGTTCTAAGCAGCAAAAGGGAAACAGCAGTTTGTTCTTAGTGTTGTTTTATGAAGCAAGTGTAGAGTGTTCTGCTTACCCTGGTCTTTAGGATTTGAGATTTGCAATGAAACAATGTGTAAGTATCGTGCCAGTAAAAATTGTTAGGTGGCCTGAGTTGGATGTTATCTCCCCTTAAAACTGAAGGAAGTATGTTTTAGGGAAATAACTTGAAATCTCTGTGTTACTGTAAAAGACAAAACAAAACCATCCACAACTATTGAAAACTTTTAGAGTGCTAATATTTGTATTTCTCTTTTTTTCTTTATGTAGGGTTTTACTTCGAGTAAGAATGCTGTATTACTTAAAACAAGAAGTTATTGGTAATGAATTCCAAAAGGTCTTTGATGGAACTGATGCCAGGTGAACTATAGAGAGAGTATTGTTTATTTCAAATGTCAGATGAAAATCAGAAAACTTCCTAGACCTAAATAAGAAATGTTAAAACTAAATATGTTTATCCTTAGGCTGTGAGCAACATATTTTTGTTTTCTCTTTGTTTACTAAACAGTTTATCAATTTGACATGATTCCTCTTTATGAGTCTAGTTATATAAAGTAAAATGAAGTATGTACTTCACACGCTAATTGGCAGGTTTTCCCATGCTTTTGGTTATGTGCTCTGTATTCTGCTAATGTTTTTATTTTTCACTTTTTTTTAATGCAAGTATTGCTGTTTGGAAATTTTTGAACTCGCTGCTGCAGGAGCTTGTGTGTATAGAAAGTTGTAGTTTGATTCAGAAACATTTGTGAAAGAACAGTCCCTCTCATGTTATTAAACACAGATAATCCTTGGTTTGCAAAGTTATGCAAGCACAGGCTGCTGTGAGTTGGTGGAGTTCACTGGGAGAGGAAGAATGTTTATACTAGTTCTGCTTTTGTGTTCTTTCCCTGTTACTGGTCTCTGTCAAATACAGAATACCAAGCTGCCTGGGTATTTTGTATTGCTGGTTTTAGGGTTTTACTGTATTTGTGTGCTTGAAGAGGGAAGCTTAAAATCCCACATAAAGTAGAAATGTACAAAGAGAATATAAAAATTCGTTGCTTCCTCTGAATACTATTGATGTTGGTGTGCTATTGGTGTTTCTGTTTAGTGAAATTGATGTTTGGGTTCCTGAGCCAGATCACTCTGAAGTTCCTGCTGAGTGGTGGGATGCAGATGCAGATAAATCCCTTCTGATTGGAGTTTTTAAACATGGTGAGTAATAAGGGTGACTCTGTATGGACTTCCCTGCCCCCCAATATAAAAACACCCTACACTCAATTCTTTTTTTTTTTGTAGTTTACTCTGGAAGTTGAATTTTTGCCACTTTTTTTTTCCTTTATAGGTTATGAAAAATACAACACTATCAGAGCAGACCCAGCATTGTGCTTCTTGGAAAGGGTTGGCAAACCAGATGAAAAAGCAGTTGCTGCTGAACAGAGAGCAAATGATTATATGGATGGGTATGGAAGGGAGTGTTTTGGGGCCTTAACGCAAGCAAGTTCTGAATTTACATCTGTACCATATTCTCTTCCTTACTGGTTTTACATAAGTTTGATGTCATTGTTGTGAAGAATACTGCTTTAATTTTATTCCCAGGTAGTGGAAGAGAGTTAGGAATGGTATAACACAGTCATTGAAATTTGGTATTTCACAGTTAGGGGAACTATGTACTTGTGGTTAACAAGGACTTTACCTTGTGTTACTTTATCAGAAATACTACTTGGACACTGAAGTGCAAAATCCTTCTGAGGCAGAGTGCTAGAGACCTATTTAACTTAATTTCAGGTCAGCTTTTGGTGTCTTTGTCATGTACAGCTGACCAGTGACCCCAGCAGATGAATGTGAGAATTACTGATAACTGCTGAAAGAGAGAACTGCTTTTATTCATTGCCTTGTCAGTGGTGTTTTCAGTTGTGGTCATAAAGAATATCTTGGAATGAGGTAGTGAAATGACGAGAGCAGGATTCAAGCCAAAGCTGCTATGAAATATTTTCTTCATTTCAAACTGAAAACTAGATATAGTACTTACTAAATTTAAATCAGTTTTGCTTAATTGGAAAGAGTGTAAGAACTTGTTAAATATTACTAAGATGGCTTCTTTTGTGTTGAAATTTTAACAGGGATGTAGAAGATCCAGAATATAAACCAGCACCAGCAATGTTTAAAGATGACATAGAGGTACAGTAGGCACCAATTAATAGCTCCTTTTAACACTCATTCACTTAGACACTATTCACTTGGAATGTAATACTTCCACCTTTCTGTTGAGCAAATTACTGCATTTTTTTCTGTATTTCTCTAAATTGATAAAGCTTATTCCATGTGTTTCTGCAATTGTGTGGGTGGGAATGGGAGGGAATTGTTGCAGAGTTGTCTTGTATGCCTTGTTGGCCATTTGTCCAAACTATGTTACTCTTGTTCTTTGTCATAAATTGTCTGCATGATGTAAGTTTAACCTACAGGAGAGGGCTGTATTTTAAATTGTGCTTCACTTTTGTTTTTTTACAGGATGATGTTTCATCCCCAGGTGATCTGGTAATAGCAGATGGAGGTAAATACTTCAAATCTGAGCCAGTTATTTTTTGTTTTGAATTGGATTTAATTCTCTTGACTCTCAGCTAAAATGTAGTTAGATTGCCTAGTGCAGAACCATAGACACCAGCCATGATCAACTTCTTTTTTTGTTTGTTTGTGACTTGGTTGTGATATAGATGGACAAATGATGGAAGGAGACAAAATCTATTGGCCCACTCAGTCTGCCTTAACAACACGTCTTCGCCGCCTGATAACAGCTTATCAACGAACAAGTAAAAATAGGCAGGCCCAGCAGATCCAGCCAGCATTCCCAGTACAAACAAGTATGATGCAGCCTCCGTATGAAGAAGCTGCACTAAATCCAAAGATGGCTGCTAAGATTGAAAGACAGCAAAGGTATGTGCAGCATGCAAATATATCTTTATAACCTGCCCTTATGTAAAAAATACGTAAAGACATAATAACATGTGACAACATTTCATAACTTTTCTTGCTGATCAAGATGGACAAGAAGAGAAGAAGCTGACTTCTACAGAGTCGTGTCCACTTTTGGAGTGGTGTTTGACCCTGAAAGGGGACGATTTGACTGGACCAAGTTTAGAGCAATGGCTCGACTGCATAAGAAAACTGATGAGAGCTTGGAGAAGTACCTGTATGCATTTATGTCAATGTGCAGGAGAGTCTGTCGTCTCCCCTCAAAGGAAGGTGGGTGTATGTGCTTTTATTTTTTAAATTTGTGTTGCTTACCTTGAAAAGGTTTTTTCTTTCATGTGTTGCAAAATAAAAATGGGGGAGGAGGAATTAAGGAAACATGTTGAGAGTAAAATTGAAAGCGTATAATGTGGAAACATACATGAACTGATTAGAGCCATCTACTTCTAGTACTGATTTGCAGTGGGTTGTTTTTGCCAGGTTCTCATCTTTGTTTTGTTTTGTTTTAATGCAGAACTGGTAGACCCAAACATTTTCATCCAGCCCATCACAGAGGAGCGTGCTTCCCGGACTTTGTACCGCATTGAGCTCCTGCGCAAAGTGCGAGAACAGGCTCTCAGGCACCCGCAGCTGTTTGAGCGACTAAAACTGTGCCAGCCAAACCCAGACTTACCTGTCTGGTGGGAATGTGGGACTCATGACAGGGATTTACTTATTGGAGCTGCTAAACATGGAGTTAGCAGGACAGATTATCATATTCTTCGTGATCCTGAGCTCTCATTTATGTCTGCCCAGAGGAACTATAATCAAAACAAAGTTGCTCTCTCGAGGACTTCTACTCCGCTCTTGCACCAGTACCAGATGGCATTATCTGCTTCTCCTCTTACACCTCAGTCAAGACTGTCAGATGCTAAAGTGAATGCTTTTGAGGACACAAAAGCTAAAAATGAAAATCTGAAAGAGGATCCTCAGTCTTCTGAAGAGGAATCTATGTCTACAGAGGAGACACAGACAATAATGAAATCTGAACCTTTGAGTCCCAAAAATGGCACCCCAATACAAATTCCAGACCACAGACCTAGCGTGAAGGCAGAGACAGACAGGCGCATGGTGGCAGCAAGGACAGAGCCTCTAACTCCAAACCCAGCTTCCAAAAAACAGAGAGTCAGCAAAAGAGGGTCTGACTCTAGCTCTGACTCAGACTCTGACTCAGACAGATCATCCTGTTCTTCCAGGTCATCATCTTCATCCTCTTCGTCTTCCTCATCTTGTTCACACTCTCGATCTGGCTCTAGCTCTTCATCATCTTCATCTTGTTCTTCAGCATCTTCATCCTCCTCCTCATCGTCCTCATCATCATCGTCGTCGTCCTCATCATCGTCTGAAGAGAGTGATAGTGATGAAGAGGAGGCACAAAAACGTGGTATGTGTGTAGTCTTACTTCTGCAGTATAACTCTTAAACTGAACAAGCTTATTCTTAATGGAAACATGTCTAAAAAAGGATGTTAAATCCCACAGAAATAAACTTTAATAAACATAATGTAAACTTAAATGTATTTGCTTGATTCTTCCAAGTGAGTTGGAAGAATTTCAGGAATACTGCATTTTCTTTGCTTTGTATCAGTGCCTTGGGTGAGGTACTTAGGATGTGTTAACTGGCTCCCTAAGCAAGGTTGCTGTGCACATGGTTCACATGTGGGAGAGTGGAATGGCCACTGTTGTCTGGAAATGTATTGTGCATATTCCGTGCTACTGGTTCTTTTTCTTTCTAAGTAGATGCTTTTGGTTTCCCTGTTTGTTTTTTCCACTCTTGCTCACCTGTCTTTGTAGTTTCCTCATTGTGCTTTCATGAAACCTGCAAGTTTCCTTTTGTCCAAGCTCTAGACTCACGTCAGCTGCTTTCTCTTGTGAACTGGAGGTGCCCAAGCAATGTTCTTGCACTGAAAACTTTCAAACACTTAAAAATAGGTACTTTTTCTGTGCAAGCTCAGTCTGTTTAGGACAGTAATCCTGCCGTCCTCAGCTTGCAGAACCCTGTAAAGCAGTCAGCCTTTTCTTTTTTAAGAGATTGGTAAATGCTTGAAAATTCTCTTAACTACATCTGCATTTTAATTTTAAGCCCAGGTTTTATTTCATTTTTTGTACAATGGTAATAGGCCTTTGGCATACTTCTCACATTTGAAGCATTTCTTCAGGGAGTGCTGGATTCTGTCAGATGACTCAATATGTACATCTTGTTAAGGACAAATCTGACTTCTCTAGAGCTGACCCTCTTGCTCCTTGTGCTGATGTAGTAGTTACCTTTTCAGGCAACACTTTGTTGTTGTTTCAAACTGTTACCCTATGTCATTATGAAACTTACATTGTTGTCTGGATGGAGGCAAAAGTAAAATAATAATGATGAGAGAAATACAAGAAAGTCAGAGGACATGCTGGAAAAAATCCTCAGTGATTAAAAATTGAACACTTGACTTACGCAGGCACATGTGTTCAAGACATGGAACATCCAGCATTCCATGCAGTAAATGAAATGGGCTATTCTTTTTAAGTATTGTCCCAATAGATTTACCATGTGCTGGTGACAGACACCTTTGATTTCAATTTAATTCTATACTTCAGTGAATGTTGGTTTACAGAGGAAGTACGTTAAGTGAAGACTCTCTGTTAGATTACTCTGAAGCATGTCTGTTCCCAAATCAACATGTTAAGCTTTGAAATACTAACAGGAATATGTGTGGAATTTGCATGCCTAGAAAAGGATCAGCTGTCATTCTGAAAAACCTAACAGATTAATTCTTCAGTTTAACTTTGTGTTTGGACTTTCTCTGAACATTGTTCTGTGTGTTGCGTTCACCTGAGCCTCTTACAGTGAGTGTTTAACTCCTTTAGAACATCAAATGATTTTGATGGTTTTATTTAGCAGAAGGAGCTCCACATATAAAAGCATATGATGAAGAGAGTGTGGCCTCTCTGAGCACCACACAGGATGAGACACAAGACAGTTTCCAGATGAACAATGGGACACCAAATTCCGGTTATCTCCTGCAAGGTGGATACATGTTGGCTGCATCCTACTGGCCAAAGGCAAGTTTATAATGCAACTTTGAAAACCAGAGTAGTAGTTGAAGGTGGGCTGTGGCATTAGTGTTCAGTTAAAGATCTTAAAACCACAAAGCAGGGGAAATCGGTGTACGATTTGAATTTCAGGAGCTTTTTTGTTGTTATGTTGGCTCTTGAAACATGCGTTTAAATCTAAATATTACTTATAATTTTTGAAGGGGAACATAACTTCCATGTCACAGGTGCTTGGCACATCGTGAAAAATGACATTCAAAGTGTAAAAAATGAACTTTTATTAAATATAAGGGAGGGTCTTGAGCTCAGAAAAAATATTTGCTTACAGAACCTGTAACTTTAGCAGTCGCAAGTTTTATTTGACATATAACTGAATTGTGAAATTATCAGAAAACCCAGTAGTTTCTGGAGTCTGTATACTTAGCTGAGTTTATTGGGACTTGAGAACTATGCCTTATGAAGGTGTGTGAACTCTCCTCTGTGTTTGATATCTAAAGGATGGGAATGAGAAATAACGTGGTTTTGAAAACTGAAAGGAGATATGAATAGAACTGTGTAGATTTAGTTTTAGAAATGCTGTTTGCTATATGTTATGGTGCTGCTCACAGGTTCTGATCCTGTTACCAGTGAGTCAAAGCCAGACCTACAAATACTGCTTCAGTAGTTACCCTGTCTTTCCTTTAAAAATCAGGGAGATAATGTATTGCAAGCATTTGCAGGCCCCAGACCCTACAGCTGAGAGAGGTTGCATATTTGTTCACAGGTAGGTACTGAAATTAAGTACAGAGGTGGCTTTCACAAACAAACAGTTAAGTCCTAGTCCAGGGATAAAAGTTTTGTCATGTCTCTTCTCTGTAGAATTAAGAGATAATACATAAATGTAACGGTGTTGGTAAGCACTGATCTTATAAAAATACTTTCTCTGTTTTTTAGGACCGAGTTATGATTAATCGACTCGACAGCATTTGTCAAACAGTGTTGAAAGGTAAATGGCCCTCAGCCCGAAGGAGCTACGACAGCACCACGGTGGCATCGTTCTACACAACCAAACTCCTGGATAGCTCAGGGGCAGCTGCAGATTACAGTGAGCCCAGTGCACCAACACCCCCTCTTGCAGCTGTAAAAGAAGAATATGATCAGTCACCACAGCTGTCAAAGGTGAAGAAGCATGTACGAGAAAAGGAGTTTACAGTGAAAATCAATGACGTATGTTTATTTTTATTGCCCTAGGACCTGGTTGCGATTGCGGTGTGCGGCATGCTTTACCTGCAAGTGGCTGCCTGCTCTCACTCTCACTTCCTTCACACACTTGTTTGTGGGTATTTGGGTCTGCTGCTTCTGGGCACTCAGTGTTTGGGTTTTGGGTTTGGTTTTTTGGGGAGGTTTTTTTTGTGGGGGTTTTTTTTTTTTAATTTGCATAAGCCACTGGAAGGAATCATTCTTTTTCTCTCGGAATTGAATTTTTGCCATTGTGATGCTTCCTCAGACAGCTTGTTCTATGCTGTTTCTAACAAATCTGGTTAGTATAAAAAGGTATTGCTTTTGTTCAGCCTTTTTTAAACATTTCAGTGTGTTCTATTCAGCAAGCACTTTATTATTTCATGGCCTTTTAGAGGATTATAGGAAAATTTCCTGGTTTAAATGCAGTCTAGGTGCTTTAAAAGTTTTTGTTATCTGTAGTTTGAGACCTTTTGTAGCACATGAAAATACTTAAATATTTGCTCTTGTAATTGGGTCTAGGACTGGATTCAGGAGGTAAACAGCTCATCAGTGTCTGGATTTTTCAGTTAAGATGAAATTTCTGTTCAAATTTTGGTTTTACATGGAGAAGCAAGACTTGCATAAGATCTAACACAATGTTTTCATTCTTTCTCAACTCTGCTGGAGTAACTGTTTGTATGTGAAAATCCTGATTATGAAGTAGTAATTTCTGCTTCAGCAGAAGCTCTTCTAACCCTGGCATTTATTTAACAGGAAGGTGGTTTGAAATTGACTTTTCAGAAGCAGGGACTGTCTCAGAAAAGGCCATTTGAAAGTGAGGAGGGTGCATTGGGTCAGCAGCAATATCTGGCTCGGCTCCGTGAACTCCAGAATGCTTCGGAAACCAGCCTTGTCAACTTCCCCAAATCACTTCCCAAATCAGGTACATAAAATACCAGGGGGCATAAGGGTTAGTTTTAGAATCTTGTGTGTTCTTCTGTTGATCTCCATGGATAGGCAGTGGAGAGAGATGTTGGCAATGTTGCTGTTCTAAGCTGCAGTCTGGAGAAACACTCTCCAGTGTGGAGACGCTTTCCATTTTGGCGCACCTGATACTCTGTCACAATGTCAATTACTGTAATCTTCATTTATTAGAATGATGCCATTATAGATTGTAAACACCCCCCAGAGAAGATTTTAATAATTCCAAAGCGCATCACTGTACACCGATAGTAATCAGTTTAACTCAGAACTTGATGTGGCTACTTTTTTAAGTAAAGATGAAGAGTTCCAGATTTATGCCTGTGCCAGTTTGCACTCTTCATAATCTTTCCTGTGTCTTATGTAAAGAGACAATGGAGGACAATAGTCTAGAATAAATGTTTGGCTTATAGCCAAAAACTTAACAGCTTGTTTCAGATAAAAATTGTAATAGGTGCACACTGACAAATCAAAATGAGCCTAAAGTAAGGAGTTAACATTTAGATTAAAATACTTGAAATTATTAGAAATGGGTGCTTGATTTAGGCCAGCTTCTGATTAAATTTTGCAACATACCATTAAGGTCTTGTTAAACATTTATTTAGGGATGTCTGCTCTGTGTGAGTGTGATGTCAGCAGTTTTCAGCAGCTCTCGTCCCTTTACAGATGAATTTGAAGGGGGTAGGGGAGCAATAATGGAATTTTCATAGTAAAATGTCTTTTTAGAGCCTGATATTCATGATGCTTTAAACAGTCATAAAACAAAGGGCAATTTGTCTTAGCTATTATATGTAGAAATTAAATGCACTTGCACTATTTCAAGTAATTTGCCTTCCTTTTTTTATTCAGACATGTTTCTTTCTATAAACGAGCATCTGACACTAGTTTAATTGCATCATTTATTAGGTACTTCCACTCACTTAACAGCCAGTGCCAATGGAGTCATAGTTGACAGTCAGCCTGTAGTCAAAAAGAGACGAGGAAGAAGGAAGAATGTGGAGGGAGTTGATGTCCTCTTTATGAATAGGAACAAACAGCCTAACCATGTAAGTGAACTTGATTTTGTATTCAGAAAATAAGATCCAAATCATTATTAGTGCCTTAACTGAGCGTAAACAGCTGTCAACATTCAACAGAAAACTTTATTACTCAAGGTTTTGGGTTTGGTTTTTTTCATTGATAGTTTATGACTACACAGATGAGAACTGGTGGAATTTCATTAAATATTAGATATATACAATATTGATAACTATTTTAAAAATGTAACTTTATTTCTAGTTGTGATGGACTTTTACGATGTGTTATTAAACATTAGTGCTTTGACATAGCAACACTTCATGATGCCCTTTCCTGTAACATCTGGTACGGGGCCTGATAGGGCAGGGACCTTAAGGGGTCTCCGGCAGGAGGAGTCTGCCCACGTCCTTGAGTGTGTGCGTGGTGATCTGCAGGACTGTGGCCTTCATTGAATCATACATGAAGTAACTGTGATGGTTTATTTTCTATGGAGAATTTAGTAGATGTTTTTAATTTCTCCAGGTAAATCCAGGTATTAACTCCTGTCAGGTTGCTGCAGGAATAAACCCAGCACTCACTTACACGCAGTCCCAAGGCGTGCTTGATGCAGAGAGTCCAGTTCCTGTTATTAACCTAAAAGATGGAACAAGGCTTGCAGGTGATGATGCCCCCAAAAGAAAAGACTTAGAAAGGTGGCTTAAAGAACATCCTGGATATGTTGAAGATTCAGGAGCTTGTATTCCTGTAAGTATTCCTTTCACCTCTGCCTTGACTAAATAGGAAAACAGTTCACGTAAGACGTGTTTGGATTTGTATTCTATGTTACAGGGAATTATTCTTCTTTGTTGTTCTATTTCGTTTAGGAAAAGGAAAATGCCCATTTCTTTCTACAATATGAGATCTGCAAGCCTTACTTTTTGCTCACAAATGTAATTGCCAAGGAAAGCAATACTAAATCAAGACATTTGATCTTTGTATTATTTCACCTAGGATTTAAAAAATTATCTAGGATAAGAAAACTCATATTACCCTGATACTGATGATGGGAGCTGAAAATGTGTAACAGCATACTTAGTGATGTGCAAGAGGATTAAAGACTTTACTGTGGAATGTGTCTCATTCCTACATTACACTGCTATGGTAGTGATGTGTGTGTGGGTATGATCTTCTCATTGTTGTCTCTGAATCTGAGATTTGTTAATGTTGAGCAGAATGCAAGAAAATAATGTGTATGATGTCTGGAATAACAACCTTACTTCTCCATAGACATGTTATAACACAAAACAGCAACACTGTTCCAGACAGTTAAAGCACTGTTTAAAACTGAAAAATTAACAAAGCAATGGGTAGAGGCATCTGAGAGACTGGGCTGCTTATTAAATGAAAGTGATTAGTAAATAAGTATTGTTATTAAAATATTTCTGAAGTTGAAGTTGACTTCAGATTAATGCCTGACTCAAGAGAATGCACAGGTATCTTACTGCTTTTAAAGTGGTTATATCAGAAAGATAATTGGCTTTTTAATTCCTTTGTAACAGAGGATGCAGCTGCACGATGGGAGGCCCAAACAAAAAAGACACCGTTGCCGAAACCCCAATAAACTGGATGTTAATAGTTTAACTGGTGAAGAACGTGTTCAGCTCATAAATAGAAGAAATGCAAGAAAGGTATTCATGATACTGTTCCCATCCTGACACTCCCCAAATGAAAAGTTACCCCAGATGAAGAACTTCATATGCTGCACTTGCTAAAATTTTCCCAGCGTACCAATGAAAGGTTTTTGTTTTAAAGTTGTGGCACAGAGCAAAAAAATCAATTGCAATCTTCTAGTAACTGTTTTGCAACTGTGAAAATGTGAGACACAAGTAGAAGCTTAGCCCATGGTTTATATTCAGATAGAATTGAACACTCAGTATGTTGCAGCGTTTGTGCCACTGCCTCAGACAGAGGTATGGCCACTAAAATATGTGTTCAAAATATGTGATCAGAGTGGCAACTTTTGTCAGAAGCTTGAAATGTTTTGTAATCTTCTCATTAGTATTTTTGACACAAAATTAAATTGGTAGTATTTCCTGCATAGAAGCTTGTCCACTGGAATTGTGGAAATCCTGTGTACTGAATTATTTTGCTTTTTGCTTTTTTCAGTTATCTTAGGCATTTGTCACTTACGGTTCACCAGTAGGTATTGGCTGTCAGTCACATTTCTAGGTGAAATTGTAGTGGAACAGGAGAACAAAAGGAAAAGGGGAATTCTTGTGTAAAAACCCAGCAGTGGAAGATGTGAGAGTAGGTGTTGAATTTTTTGTACAGGTGATCAAAGTTTGAGAACAGCACAGTGCATTTGAACAGGCTCTGGGGAAGGCTAAAGGCAATATTCAAGAAAAGCCTGCAGAACATAACTGGTGTGTGTTGAACTGGACAGATGTGTGTGATGCTGCCTTTAAATGTAGCTCCAGAGCAGCAGTCCAGTGGGAATCCTGCAACCATTGTGTCCATGTATGGAGCATTTTCCCCTGTGACACTGCCAGCTTTTCATTTTGTTAGAGCACTGCAAGGAAAGCGGGATTTTATTTGGTTGGGTTTTTTTTGTATGCTGCTATATTAAGGTCAGAAGCTTTGTCCATCTGCATAATTTGAGTATTTAATCTCTTCAGTGTATTGAGACAGCAGCTCTAAAGTGGAACCAGAACGGCTGTGAGTCTCTTGAAAGTGGAACTCATGCCTGCTCTTCAGTGAGCTGTGCACTGTGAGGGATCTTGTCAGAGTTGAGGGTCAAGGAGTGAAAGATTTGATCTCTGTTTACTGTGAAAACCTGTGTTTTCATGATGGCTTTTTTCACTCATACTTGAGACTTGGTTACTTTATTAATCTGTTTTTCCTTTTATAACTTGTCTCCAACTTCTCTGCATCACCAAACTCATTTTCTTTTTTAGTTCTGTAATACTTTGAGTAGCAGGGGATGAGGGGACCAAAAGTAACCTAGAAAATGTGAATTTAAGTTGCAGTTTATAGAGGAAGTTGAGCAGAAACTGGAAGTTTTTTCCTTTTTTCTTTCTGGATCTGAATAATACCTCTGATTAATTTAAAGGCTTACTTTCCTGCTTATATGATTTTATTAGGATATGCTGTTCAGCAATTTTAACTTGGCCTTTTTTGCATGAAAACAAACTCAAGAACTTATTTCATGATGGCAGAGCCTCCTAATAGAAGTATTTTTAGAAGTTAGGTGATAGAATAGGAGTGATATACTGAATAAAGGAAAAGTTTAACAGGATTGTACTTAAAACCTTCTTGGTAATACTTGGACCACTATTGTTCTCTGTTCATGTGGTTGTTCTTCTGATCATTGTATGTCTAAATTAGCATTAAATGTTAAAAATTAGTGGGAACGTCAAATATTGAAGTTGCAAACTGAGTTTAATAGATCACTTTAGTAGATTTAGAACAAATCATACGCACCTACACCACCAGGAATCAGTCAAAAGCTGTATCATGCTCATTGATAATATGAAGTGAGACTTTATTTGTATTGTTTTATTTAAAAGGCAAAAACGAAGCAGTGTCAGGTATGTATGAATGTTGCCTTTTTCCTTACTGATTGTCACATATTCACTGACTTTATTGTCTGTTTCTCAGGTTGGGGGTGCATTTGCTCCCCCTCTGAAGGATTTGTGCAGATTCTTGAAACAAAATCCAGAGTATGGAGTGGCTCCTGAATGGGGAGAAGTTGTAAAGCAGTCTGTGAGTATTTGCAGAATAAGATAACCATGACATGAAATGTATCTGAAAGAAAACAAGGCAAACAGAAAAAAAAATGCATGCCAAGAGGTGTGCTTTTCATTTCTGGTATTACATGAACAGGAAACGTGAGTCAATGGCAGCTTTCTGCCAGCTTTGTTCAGGAAATGGTTTGCTGGCATATCTGGAGTAGGAGAAAGGGGAGAAAGTGACTGGTAACCCCAAATTAGAGATTTCGTTGCAGGTGCTGTAATATTGTGACTTTTTCATGTCATAAATGTAGCCTTAGTGGTTTTTAGGAAAGATATTAGCCTGGGTATTATTTAGGAATAAGAATACTTTCTAGAAGTTACAGTTAGGAAGAAAAAATGCTTAATTTAAAATACTAATTTAAAGTATTTATTTTAATTCTAAATTAATTTACTTTTGGTGTGCACCTTAGAAATTACTATCCTCAGTCTTTCCTTGAAGATAAGGACATATTTTGTTGTGTAGTAAAGAATGGTTTCTACGTAACCTGGTTACTGTTCCATTGCAAATGTTTTAACAGAAGTGAAGGTAGTTTTGTCAATACTTTTTAGACTTTTATTTCCTCACCTACTATAACTTTTCAGTGTATTTATGCTGCACCTTCAACCTCTGGCAAAGACTTGACCAAGTTAAATTTTTTTTCTAATTCATTATCAAAGGAACTTGTAACCTTTCTATGAAACTCTAAATGTTCATCCCTGCAGTACCTTGGTGTGACATTCTGGTAGAAAATTAGATAACTAGGAACAGGATTAGACTGCAGTGAATAGAGGTATAAATAACAACAGAATTACTGAGAGAATGTAGTAGTTATCCACAGGACAGAAGAACAGAGCTTGAGTTCTGAATTCTTCTAGTTGTATTGAGCTAATTTAAATTAGAGTTATTTGCTGGGGGGAAAAAAGGCAAGTGTACTCTGGAGCTGAGTAATAATTGATCTTATGATTGCCATTTTAAAAAGGAAATCTCAAAACAATGCATTTCAAAGGAAATACTAGTGTCCATTGCAATTCTTTCTTTGTTGTTAGGTGGGAGGACATAGAGAGGTGAAGTAATACTGTGCAAATCCTAAATAGAAGTACTCTGAATCTAATTTAAATTCAAGTTGAGTCTTTATTGTTTATTCTTCACTTTATGGGTGAGATGAAATATGAGGATGTTAAAGAGACACTAGCAATAATAAAAAGGGCTCAGAGACTGTTGGTCTGTGTGCAATCACACATATTTAGCTTTAAATTGAATAACTGATGAAACTGTCAAGTGATGGCAGTGTGATAATATTTCAAAGCAATGCTGGTTTAGATCTTAGATTGAGCTTGCTCCTATAATTAGCTATATTTGGCTCGATGTGCCAGCAAACTACTAAGATGAGTTAGCAGAGGGTGTGAGAAGATCCTTGTGTATCCCTCACAGTGGAGATGGGCCTTTAGGCGTTTGGGATGTGGTAGCACAAAGTCATCACAAATTCCAGGGAGTTACCTAGAGATCAGGCTGCTGTGCCGGAATCATCTTGGACCCTGTTCTCTACACTGGAGTCCTCCGTGTGCTTTTACTTTGCCATCTCTAAGCTCTGCAAATACTAAAAGTGCCCCCTGTGCCTCTTGCAGGGATTTCTTCCCGAGGGCATGTTTGACCGGATCCTCACGGGGCCGGTGGTGCGGGAAGAGGTGAGCCGGAGGGGAAGGCGCCCCAAAAGTGAGATTGCCAAGGCTACAGCAGCTGCAGCAGCTGCCTCTGCTGCCAGCGTGTCCGTCAACCCTCTGCTTGCCAATGGATTGCTTCCAGGAGTGGATCTGCCCAGTCTTCAGGCCTTACAGCAGAACCTGCAAAACCTGCAGTCGCTGCAAGTGACAGCGGGATTAATGGGAATGCCAGCTGGCTTAGCTGCTGGAGGAGAAGCCAAGAACATGGCTGCCATGTTCCCCATGCTGCTGTCAGGGATGGCTGGATTACCAAACTTGCTGGGCATGGGAGGACTTCTGACAAAGTCTACAGAATCCATTTCAGAGGAGAAAAAGGGAAACGATTCAAAGGAGACAGATACAAAGAAAGAAAGGACAGAAGACCAAAATACGGATACTGGTGGTGAAAACTCTGTTTCAAGTTCTCCTTCAACATCCTCTGCTGCTGCAGCTGCCAATCCTCTCTCTCTTAACCCTTTACTTTTGTCCAACATACTTTACCCAGGGATGCTTCTCACTCCAGGCCTTAATCTTCATATCCCAGCTTTGTCTCAGTCTAATATTTTTGATGTACAGAACAATGAAAGCAATGACACAGGCTCAGCCAAGCCCACAGAAGAAAAGGAGGAAAATTCTAGGGTTAGAGATCAGGAAGACAAAGGGGGAACAGAGCCAAGCTCTCACAACGAAAACAGCACAGATGAGGGTTCAGAGAAAGCAGATGCTTCATCTGGATCTGACAGTACATCATCTTCATCTGAGGATTCAGATTCAAGCGATGAAGACTGACCCCAGACTCTGCACTTAAATTATAAACTGATTTTGAATTTATTCTTTAATTATTTCATTGTAAATAACCCAGTGTTGAGTGCATCAATGATTTACTGACCGAACATTTCAGTATTTGTTTAGAAGTGCAAACTGCTTTCAGAGACGTTTTGCATGTAATATTTCTTGAAGTTCATAAGTTTCTGAACTTGTATGTACTATCAAATACACAATGGTGTAAAATTACAACAAAAGGCATTATAATTTTGTTGGGGGGTTAATTTTATGAAAATAATGCTCAAGTAAGAGCTGTATATTTAATATATTTGCAGTGAACACAGAATACTTTATGCATATTATTGATTTAATTTGAATATAGTTTTACAGCCTCCTTGACACTTATAATTTACAGATCAAAACTCAGCAATAATTTGGGCAGCTAATGAATGTCATGAAAGCTGTAGAATCTACATCACCATCCATTGCTTTAATTACATGAAAATGCTCTAGTGTTGTGATGCACTGCTGTTTCCAATTCAGGTACAAGTGTGTTTAAAAGAAGATAAATTTTTCCCAATCAGCCAATTAAACTGGCTACCTGTTACCTCAGCTGAGTTAGTTTAGGAAGTTTACATTGGTTTCTATTACTTGTTTTCAGGTTTTGTTTTGTTTTCGAAAGACATCCTGTATAGCATGTTAAAATCTGAGTTATTTGAGATATGACTGTTGGTGTTTTCGTTCCCCCTTACTACAGCTGTTCTCTTGACAGCAGTAAGGGGAAATTCAAGCAAAAACTGTCTTATCTCATGCTACTTGGCACCATGTAGATCTATTTAGTTTACACCTTGCAAAGTTTTGGGCTCCCTCTGCAGAATTAAAGTCCCAAAATGAGGAGTAGTTTCCCCAAGACTCAGAAGAGGCAAACTGTCATAAAGTGCCACTGAAAAGACCTTTCAACACTGCATAATTCATGTAAAAATTGTTTGTTTGCTTTGTTTGTGTAGATTTCTATTTGTGTTTTATGTCATAAAACCTCCTGGAGTTCCCAGTTAATAATGGTAAATAAAGTACAGATAGTTTTGAACTCCTTTTGAGTTTAAACTTCTCTGCAGATTTAAATCTGACTAAATATTAAATATTATCCAAAATCATTATTGGGATATCACTTCATATATTATGCTGAGTTACCCACTAAAGAAAAAAGCACTTTGAATAGTAAGGAAGACAAATTATTCCTAGAAACCACAGTAACAGGGCATAAGGCATCTGTTTAAGTCCAAATCCTTAGAACCCTTTACTATATAAAATCTAAGATTTGATGTGTGATATGATTCCTCCTTCTTCTTAAGCTGCTATTACTCTGACACAGTCGAGGCCCAGATTCACATTTACAGAACATTCACAGAACATTTACAGTTCTGAGCTGACTGAGACTTCAGTTGACCTTGGTTACATCATTTGCGGTCCAAGAATAGGCAAGTGTTAAGAGAAAATAGATACAGGTACTAGTGAAAGTCATTGAAAAAGCTTTACAAATGGATAAATTTAAAAAACAAAAACTGTATATTTTGATATAGTTCTGTTGCTTGCTTGTACAGTAAAACAACTGTGTTGTTTTTTATCAAGAACTTTACCAATGAAATATAAGTTTCTATGTGCAAAATAACTAGCCCCATGATTAGAAGCAGTATTAGATGTAATTACACAATTATACAAGTACCATTTGGATTGTGCTGGTTACGTATTTTCCCAGATAGTATTCTGATTTTTGGCCCTTCATGCAGTGTCTTAGCAATAGTGAAAATCAAAAACTGCCAAGAGAAGGGGGTAGCAATTCTTCATCATTAAAATAAAAAGTATTTCATATTTAATATTTTGCCCTTTGTAATATAGCACTTTTATTTAACTAGGATGCATCTATGAAATAGCCAAAGTTTTACAAGCAGTTATTAACTACATTTGCTGATGGAGTATGTCAACAATACCATCACTTCCCACCCTTCCCCCACAAAACAAGTCCTAAATCTTGTGGCTAAAACCTAATTTATATCAGATTTATGAAATAAAGTATTTTCCTATTATGGTCAAGTAAGTTTGGTTACTGTTCTAGTGATTCTTTCTATGTAATAAGGCAATTACAGTTTCAAGTAATGAAGGCTGGTGTAGACTTGAACATAATATATTTGGGTTATTTTTCATCAGTTTGAACCAGAAGGGGAAAAAGTGTCCCACTATCAGCTAAACTATATGCAAATACGGTTGTATAAAGTTAAGGGTTGTAAGGAAACCTCAGTAGAATTACACTAATACTGAAGTTAAAAGGATATCCAAGGTGATGATAAAGTGTGTGTTGGTAGTTACTAAAAAAACCTTAGCTGTTATTGCCTTGTATTTCTATCCCTTGTTTCAGGCTTCATGATCCAAGTCTTAGTCCAGGTTTTTTTTGGACATTTGCAATATTTGCCAGTTGTGTTCTGTGTAGTCTGAATTTGCTTTCTGTAGTTGAACAAGCGTCTTAAAAAGTCATTTGTAATTTATTGAATTACTTTCTATGATGTTCTATAGAGCAAATGGAAGTTTAATTATTTTTTATTAAACATATTCTTTGACTACCCGTGATGTTGGCCTCAGTATGTGAAAGTAATGCTGTGTAAGGATTAAACATTTATCTTCCAGCAGCAAAAGTTTCAGTGCTAAGTTTTAAAACTGAAATTCTTCTTAAGACATTAAAAAAAATCTGCAAACAAGCCAAGGATGTAACACACACACCCCCTGCCCAAGACCCCGCTTTACTCTTGTGTAGTTTTACTGGGAATCAATCGCCTCTAATTCTCTTGTCTTACAAACAAAAGCTGTTGTTCCCAGCCGTTCAGTACTTACGGTTAAAAAGGATTATATGGCCTAGGTTCTGCTCCAAAAGTTGCCTTAATTTTAAATAAGCACACTTTTTGAATCTTTTTGAATCTTTTTAAAACTTTGCATTACTTTCCACATATTTATTAATCTTTTTAATTGTGTACACAGCACTTACTATTGCATATATTTCACACAGGGCACAGGCATTTCTCCTGAACCTGAGTTGTCTCCTGGTTGTCTGGTGCCACCTTGTTTTAACCTGGCATTGCACTGAATGATTCAATGGCATCCTTATTTATTTCAGTCTGAATTTTGTCTTCATATCCTGATCATCCTTTCTGAGCTGCTGCTTCCTCAGATCTGTACACAGGTGATAAAAATGCACATACGTGTGAGCTCTGTTCTCAAGTTCTCCTCTGTTTCTCTTTCCCCTGGAAGTCCTGCAGAATCTCTAATAGTATTTTCTGAATTTATTTTTAGAATCCAATCTTCTTGGTCTGTAAATTAAGATTATTTTTCAATGAAACTGCTCCCAAGGAACGGTTGATCTAGACACTATATTGGTGGTTAATTCCTTGCACTCCTTTGAAATTTTTTGAAATAGCACGTGGGTATGATGATTAGGTAAGACTCTTAACAAGGTGTCCACGGCAAATTCCTGTCCTATTTATTTTGTCTCTTGAGAAAATTTTTTCTGCCATGTTATTTAGTAATACATTTTTCATGGATTGCTCAGTGTGATGGTGCTCATGGCCCATCAGAGCAAAGGTTTAGTTCTCACTCTCTGTGTTCAGGTTGTAGTGGGATGTGCTGGGTGGTCAGGGTTCTGCACAGTGCTACATGAAATTATTTGTGATGTGCACGTTAACTAACATCTAGTTGTACAACCAGGTTATTACACCTATGATTACCTTCCATGTGGGCAGGCTCTTTCAGTGCAATGTGGGATTTACACTGCTGCAGTTGACCAACACTTAAAATCTTACATTTGTACATGCTGGCACATTGGGCTCATGTTGGTGTCCGCAGAGGAGACTGGTTGTACTCGTGTGGCCACGAGAGTTTACAAAATAACTGTCCAGGCTTATCGAAATGTCCCTAATGTTTTACACAAACAGGCAGTATAATTTCTTTGTTACATTTAGAGGAAAAGGAAATAAAGATAATAGCTTTCCGATTTTTTTTTTCTTTAATACTGCCTCCTTTCAGGCTCACACACCAGAAGGAAGGAAAATGGAATGCCCAGGATCCTGCATGAAGTTACACGGCAAAATGAGGACTCGTTGCCCTGCGTCCTGTCAGCTTCCGTGGGGAACGAGACCTGACAGTGCACCATTCTCGTTAGTGTTCAGGTAAGGTCTCATGAATAAAAGGGAGGCTGGTTTGGGAAATTCTTGGGATCCTAATGTCAGATACAATATGATCATCTCTCTCGTCTTAGTGTTCACCAAAGCCAGTAATAGTCCTCACACTGTTTTCTGTTCTGAGAAGATAAAACCTTTTGATTTTAAAACTACCATGCCATCTCCTCTGTTTGACACTGTTTGATATGTGGCAGCTCCTCAGAGCAGGTGGCAATACCATGTTCATAAGGAAAACTTCTGAGACTGCAGGACAATAAAAAATGTATGTTATGGTAGGGTAGCCAAGCTGTTGTGAGGGATTTGGACTGAGAGGGTGTTTGTGGATATAACCTGTGATGTTGGTAGATCTGACATGGAGTCCAGTAGTGGAAATGATTCGAATAATTAACATGCCAAATAGGGATGACTCTGTTATTCTTGGATCTTTTTGATGGGGGAGGAGCAGGAGGGAAAGAGGGAAGAGATGAAGTGGACAAACAAGTGAAGCTAAGTCCTCAGGGATAGAAAGGATTTCACTAAAATGTTTGTCTAAGTTTTCAGTACACCATTAAATGAAAATGGAACTTTTAAAGTTTTCTAGACAAGCAATCAAGTTAAACCATGTATATAGGAAGTCTGGATGCATAAAACCATAGGGAAGTACACAGGTGTAATGCCAGCATAACCTCGGCTTTATCTCTCAATATTGCGGGGTTTGGTCCTCTTTTTTTTATACAAAGGATTTTGAATAGAGGAATGTTTCTCAGTAGAAATTAAATATTGTGATTAGTTACTGCAGCTTTCTGCTTTAGTGGATACTGTAAATCTAGTTAAACAGAAACATCCTGTAGCATTGTATAGTCTTCAGGGTGGCAGAGAGCTTCCAATCAATGCCCTGCATATCTCAGAGCAGGAACTTTGCCTCACTGCAAAGTTCACAGCTCCTCTGTGCTAAAAAAAGATAAAAGACATTAAATACAGCCTAACCACTAGTTTTTATAATGTTGTAAGTTGTTCTGGCACTCTGAGGGGGCTGTAGGTATGGGGATCACCATCTTCCAGTGCCAGCTTAGGCTTTCTGCTGTTCTCACTGCTGGGTAAAACGTGTATTTGTCTCCAGAATCACATCTTAGGTCAGTGGAATCATCTTTTCCTGACCTTTTTTTTCTCCTGAAGTTTGCAGACTTAGTGGAATACTAGTAATAAAAAAATCAAACCGACAGAGTCAGTAAATCTCTTTTAATCAAGTGCAGCCTGTTTTATTGATCACTTAATTGTCACCTACCTGCTCTAGGACTGACCTCTCCTTAAATCCTATTTTTGGAAGCCTCCTGTCTGCTCAGTGGGGACCTGACCAGTGGGAGCTACTTCTGTATCTTTCCTATGTATTGCTGTTCATACTTAGAAAGCAGAAATCAGCTGATTCACTCCCAGTTACTGGGGTAGCCCTTTAAAGGTTCTGACTCAAACAAAAGTGCTTCAATAAAAAGTGAATCTTGGCCTTGTTTGGAAATGTTTTTTTTTTTCTTTGTAATGATGTGAAGCTGTATATGAAGAACCAAATCCCGTTGTTTCTGTTTGGGTGTGTGAATGCACAACTGACCGTGTGTGTGTGGGGGTGTGTGTGTACAGCCCACGCCCCGTGCTGTCCGTGTGTGTGTGTGTGTGTGTTCAGCTCCAGCCCCTCTCTGTCCGTGTTCGGTCCGTGCGGCGCTCGCCCCGTCCGTGTCCGCCCTGCGCGTCCCGAGCTCCCCTCACAGCCCCGGCCTCGCCCC
>WBMZ01015038.1:0-65325 GCA_013400975.1 Atrichornis clamosus
CTAGCAAAACCACGACAAGTTTCCAGTCCACTGGATGGTAATGGATGCTGCAAAAGTACAGGAAAAAGGTTTCTCTATGCTTGCAAGATATTTTCGCATCTTGAGTTTTTTCCTAGTTAGGCTTTTGATGTTTTGATTTTTTTTTCTTCTAAGATTCTCATCTGGTCCATCAGACGTAGAGTGTCTAAAAGGGTTTGTTAGTCTGATACAGAAGACATATTTTTATATTACAAGGAAGAAATACTTATGCAATTGTAATCTCAGTCTCATTTGCAAGAACACAAACAGGAACAGCAACAATATTAATAACAAAAGAAGGAATGAGAAATTAACCATTTACATGGAAACTCCCTGACAAGAGACAATACCCAACCACTCCCTCTGTCATGCTATGCTGACCCGGAAGGGAGCCCTGTACCTGGAAAGTGACATGAGGTGATATGGAACAACCTCCAGGTCCTAGCCATGCCAGCTCCAGGCTATTGTGAAAATTAACTCTGTCTTGGCCAGAAACAGGACAGTGTTTTGCAACATGAATACACATATAGATGTGCAGACATATGGTAAGTAATTTTGCATGTATATGATTCCTTGCATACCAGCTAGGGAAAAAAAAATATTCAAAATCAATGTAATAAATACGATTTATATTCCTTATCCATTTGTTCTGAAAGTATGGTGAGGAAAATGATACAAAAATCTACAAAAAGTAGACAGAAGCCCAGTGTTTGTTCACAACATGTTTATAGTCGTCTCTCTTTTTCTTAGAGAGGGGGAATAACTGTGTCATCATTGTCTGTAAAAGCCAAGTAAGGCCCAAGTGAGTGTTATTCTTGCTGCTACAGAAGTAGTGACAGTAAAAAGCAATGGTTGCTCCCAGGGTAGAGCTCTTTTCTCCAGGCTAAACAACCCCAGCTCCCTCAGCTGCTCCTCAGAAGATTTGTGTTCTTTTTCTGCCAGGCACTTTTCCAGCCACTCTTCTTCCAGCCTGTAGATCTCCATGGGGTCATTGTGACCAAAGTACAAGGCCCAGAACTTGGTCTTGTTGAACCTCATACAATTGGCCTCAGTCCATCAATCCAGTGTGCTCAGATCCCTCCTCCATTAAGAGGATCACCTTGTCTTAGAATGACATCAAGTTGGTCAAGCAGGACCTGCCTTTCCTAAACCTGTGCTGGCTGGGCCTGATACCCTGGCTGTCCTGCATGTG
Source organism: Atrichornis clamosus (assembly GCA_013400975.1). Lineage (NCBI taxonomy): Eukaryota > Metazoa > Chordata > Aves > Passeriformes > Menuridae > Atrichornis > Atrichornis clamosus. The sequence goes on from WBMZ01015038.1 coordinate 1,211, forward strand.
ACTCTTGACAGCACTCAAGATGATCTGTTCTATAACCCTCGCTGACACTCATGTCAGGCTGACACGCCTGTAGTTCCCTGGATCTTCTTTCCAGGCCTTCCTTTAGATGTGTGTCACATTTGCTGACCTCCAGTCAAATGCAATCTCCTCAGTCAGATAGGAGTGCTGATAAATGAGTGAAAGTGGCTTTGTGAGCTCTTCCTCCAGTTCCCTCAGTGCCTTTGGGTGGATCCCATCCAGCCCTGTAGAATTGTGCATATCTCAGTAGCAGGTCAATGACCATTTTTCCCTTGGATTGTGGGTCTTCATTCTGCTCCCTGTTCCTGTCTTCTGGCTGAGGAGACTGGTTGCCCTGAGAACAACTGGTCTTGCTGTTAAAGACTGAGGCAATGAAGGCATTAAGTACCTCAGCCTTTTCCTCATCCTTCATAACTACTCTTCCCCACACATCCATTGAAGGGTGGAGATTTTCCTTAGCCCTACTTTTTTGTCTTTTTACAGCAGTAAAACTAGATTTGACCCAGCTAGTTTTCTCCCTGCATAGTTCATGAGATCCTTGTAGTCCTCCTGAGTGTCCTGTCCCTTCTTCCAAAGGTAATACACTCTCAATCTTGCCCTGAGTTCCAGACAAATCTGCCCATTCAGCCAGGCTGGTCTTTTTCCCTGACAGCTCATCTTTCAGCAAGTGGGGACAGCCTTTTAGATTTCCTTCTAGAAGAATGTCCAGCTTGCCTGGACTCCTTTGTCTTTCTGGTCAGTCTCTTGTTCACTCAAGAGATTTTTTCAAGATACATGGTTTTACTATTTCTTCTGTGCTAATATAAAATTTGACTTTCAATTGTGTGAAAGTATTTAGCTGATTTTCAAGATAAGTGATCAGCTTCAGCAGCTGATTCACATGCAACTTGGATGCCCATGCAGCCAAGAATACATTGCACACACTGGTGTTCTTCTTAGGCAAATGTCCATCTGCATCGTTTTCTGGGGATTCCACTCTTCCTACAAAGCAAATAAAGCATGTCCCTGTTCCTAATCTGGGCAAATCAGTCAGGTGGTAGAGCTTCCTGGGACATCACAGGGCCTATGGAAACAGCTGTGCAGAATTGCAAGGGCTCTGAAAGTATCAGGCAGTAATGTCCAGGAAGGCCTACATCTTGGCATAAGTTTTTTGTAGCTCTTTAGGCATTTCTTCTAATTATTTTTTAATGTGTGATCTAGCTTTTAGCATAAACATGATGAATTTTGAGCTACAAAAATGCTAGAGTCTTAATATGAATTTTGTTTTTCTGTGTTTCATACAGCTCGCTGTGTTACTCTAGTAATTAGAAAAAACCCTAAAAAACGTTGACTCTGTTTTCAGAGAAACACCAGTACTCTATTCCAGATGAAAGGAAACTTCATATTTGTTTATGAAAAATTTTTATTTTCAACAGAAAAAGGGCAACTATGAGGTTAAAAATTTTAACACATTTTCTTTTACAAATTTATCAAGCTGCTAGCTTTAGTTAACCATCACAAAATAGCAAAATCTGTACCACACCAGAGTGCAGAATATTTGCAATTACTCAGAAAACTTTTTTTTTTAAATTGAGGCAAGCTAAAAATATGTTTTGTAAAGGGGATTAACAGAAGGAGTCTTAAGCGTGAAGATCAAATTTAGCTTTCCATCAGTGACCTAAAATAGTCTCTCATCATTTAAGTAATTTTTCTAAAAAAGGATACAGAGAGACAAAGAAAGAGAGATCACAGTGTTTGACTTTGCTTTGCTTGTGTCTCTAAGGACCCAGATCTAGTTTAGGTTACTAGAGAAATTAATTAGGCAATCTTAACATGCTCCCCAGTGGACAAGAATTCTCCTGTACTATTTAGCAAATGCTTAGTTCTAAGAAAGGCAGGTATCAATGATTTTGGAAGCCGAATCACTTTTCAAATTTCCCAGAAGACTTAACCTCAAAACTGGCCTGATTGGTTATTCTAAAGAGTAAGCTTCTTTTCACCCTTTTACAACCTGACAATTTTGAATAATTGCAGTTGAAAATTATTTTGTGTCATATTCTACTTGGAGTCAGAGCTCATTAAAATGCATTTTTGTCTTCTAGCAGGGCAAGACCTTTCGTACTGAGGTTCCAAAAGTGCATTTCAGAGTTTGTGTACAGCCCTTCAACACTGTACCTGAATGGTGTAGAGACAAAAGCTGCATGTCTGTGTAAGGACTGTGGGAAATACATTGGCAGAAATTTATAAGCCATTTAAACCCAGGACATGTTGTAAATCTCATGAAGGAAATGCAGTAACAACCTGGTGTCTGGATCAGAGAATTTTCAGCCGTGCATCTAAATTTATGTGAACCAAATTGACAACTTCTTTGAGGCTTATCTACCATTAACTGCCATGCAGCATTACACTACAACTGCAGCAAGCTGGAGGAAACAGGTTCCAGCCTGAGGGATGGAAAGTATATGAATGCTGTCTGTTTTTAAAAACTGTTTTGTATTTATTGCATTTTCAAGGAAGGAAAGACCCTGAAAATTAATTTTAAATTAATTTATTATAAGTTTTCCCACATGTAGGCTGGCTGGGCCAAACGTCAACATAATGTAGCAACTAATTTTTACCTAACAGCCATTCCTCTACAGCAAGTTTGTTTTGAAAGAAATTTCCAAAAGAATCTACCTTTTCTTTTCATGCTAAAATCTTCTTAATATTAAAACTTCTGCATTGAAAAAAGTATATATTTTTGTGGGGGAAAAATCCAAGTGATCTTCAATGTCTGTAATTTTTCTCTTCCATAATACATACATGGAAAAAGATTTTACTTTATGTTTTTCATCAGTTAAAAGTAGAATACAGACACAACTAGGTTCTTACAGATATACAATTCTGCAGAAGAAAACTTGGAAGGTTTTTTCCAGTTATGCAGATTTTGTGAGTACTAGAGAAAGGATGACCAAGGAGGAGTACACGATTAATTTGATGCATCACCTGTTATGACCATGAAGTGATGCCTGTGCATAGCTTTCATAACAATAGCAGTTATACAATGTTACTAAAACGGCTAATGTGCTTATAAAGTGATCAACACATGTTTAGATTTTTATGCTTTCTGGATCTCATACTAATCACTGTTATGTTAAGACAATGCTTAAACAGAGATTTTCATGACAGCTTATAAATCTGCAGCAAGAACACTTTACATGAAAGAGATTAATTTAGTTTTTGCTATCCTCAGACTACACCAATCCCTTCTGATTATGCTTCTGTGAACAGCTGTATGTTTATATCGAAGGAAAGGGTTTTTTCTTTCTTTTTTTCTTGCTTATATCCTGGAGTTAGAATGCAGAAATCACAGCAATCAATCATTATACTCTTAAACTCTTACAGTCTCAAGTCTTGTACTACTTGTGGGTTCCTGTTTTATCACTGCTTCTCTGCTCCTTTTTAAACTGAAATAAGAATTGTGTTGCGTATAGTCTTTGAGAGTTTGTGGCACACTGGCTGTTATCTCTATGACCTACTAGTAGCACTTATGTGCTGTTAATGGTACTACTGAAGCCATAATTAGTTGTGAATTTTTGATGCTTGACTGATAATTGTCTTTTCAGGTCCCTGTTAACATGAATTAGAGAACCTCTGACAGTTTTCAACAATGTTAATGTCCTGGCTTTGCAGATAGGGAAGCTGAGCACAAACTACATAATGACTGTCCCCAGATTATATCTTAAATTAATGATCAAAACAGACTTCTTACCCTCTAGAGTTCTAGTTCAGTTTTGACCTTCAGTGTCAGCTATCATATAATGACCAAACACATGTGGTTCATGTCTTCCCAGCCAGATGCTTGTCTTAGTAAACAATAATATCTAGAGAGGACAGAGTACCTGTGACTAATTAATTAGTCAGTGACACCATGTCAAAAACAATTTTTTTTTAAAAGTAGCACAAAGACATGGTTAATTATGTAAATACTATGACTGTGCGTATGCATGAAAATTTAAATATATGTAGGCAATATATTTATTGAGAAAGTATGTTACTAGTAGTGTATTGTTTTGACTATTGCTATCCAGTAATAATTTCTGGTTTCTGTCATTTGAACCTGAATTTTTTAGTGCATTTTCTGAAAAAAATTCTGTCATATGAGAAATAAATAGCAAATCTCAGGTTCTGACCAAAGTACAAGTACACAGAGAAACTCTTGGCAATTTTTTAAAGTACATACACTAGGATGCTATCCCCATAGTAATACCTCTGGTGTAACCATATGTAATTCAGTGACAATTCTAAGTTAATTGAGCCCCCAAAGGCTGAAATGCTCTGGTTAGCATTTTCAAATGTACTTGGAAGTGTTAGGTATAAACCCTTAAATACATAAGTTACCAAAATTTGCTCTTAATTTTGTTAGTGCCTACCTTTTCATCAGCTAGGTTCCTCCAAACTCACTCATTCTGGCTGTCCTCAAAAGTCTTATCAGTCTCCTTCATTCCTAGATCTTGCTTGTACCCTTTCTGGATCTGGAAATAAGACTGTGCTGTACCTAAAGGGTTCCAATTGTCAGATCATTTTAGAGCAACATTAATGGATCTCTGCAAGTTTGGAGTTGGTGCAAAATAACACTTTCATACAAAATCAGGGCCAAAGACAAGCAATGCATCAAGTTTGTTGTGGAAGAGGTTACATTTTCATGAGGCATAATGAGAGCTTTGAGTCAACCTTGACTACTTTTGTTCTGCCAAGGTTGTGGAAGAAAAGTAGAAATCTATTGAGCCAGGAGGTATTTTTTTGCAGCCAGATGTTTCCTGCAGAAAAAGGAATTTGGTTGTGGTTGCTTTTCTACCAAGTCATTATGTATTTATTCAATGACTCTTTTATCTAAAATGCATAAAATGTGCTTGCAGTAAACCTGATATATTTTCATTTCTGTAATGTGTGTACTAAGGTGTACAGGTGAGATTTATCTACCATGAGATGGAAAGATAGGAGAGCCTTAGTCCTCATCTTCCGCTTCTCCTTATAGCACTGAAGTAGTTGGTTACCCCAGGACTTTTAGAGAAGACTCCTTTCTATGTTGGAAACACCAGTGGTACTGTTTTTATAGAAATACACTGGATTAAGTCTTCTCACAAACTGAAATGCTATGGCCTGGTCCAAATCCTCTCATCCTCTCTGCAGAAAGATGTTCCAGCTATGGTATGCAAACACTGTGACTGCATTTTAATAATATAATGCATAATGCATTAGCAGCTGTCTAGGAGTTATAGGCCTTTCCTCTAAGTGTCTCTAACTAGAATTGCTTTTACAACTTATGACAATGAGTGTGAAAATCAGTGCAGGTGTGCAAACTTTGGTGTTTAAAGCGAAGTTTAAAATTATAATTCAAAATATTTTGTCGTGTTCTGACTCTTACCCAATTCCATGAGCTTAGTCTGATTTCTTTTAAAACTATACTTGCTTCATTTGGTAACTGCTTACTAAACTGGGCCTGGGTATATGTGAGATTGTAGGAGGTAAATATTACTCAGCCTTGTATTTTGTTAAAAGATACGTCTTCTAAAAAAGATACTATGAAACAGTCATCATGTGCTCTTCACTATCTGCAGTAATTGTCTGCACTCTGGGAGATATATTCTCTCTTTCTAGACACAGTATGTTTACTAGAAACTCAGAAAGTTACAGAGATGCCTCCAGATGACAAAGCTTCTGTGTTGCAAGAGAATCCTTGGGTTTGGTACAGCAATTGGTGACCAGTAGCAAAATCATTAAACCATCAGAATATTATGAAGAGTTTTCAATATTTCATCATGTTTAATATGTTATAATAACAACCTGTGCTTTTCTCCTGCTCATTTCTGACAGATTGCTTCAAAAATTTTTATACAAAAGGTTACTATCTGACTTATTTACAAGAATGTCCAGCACAGCTCTCATATATTAGTTGAGGAAATGATGCTAGGCCCCATAGATGTGATATTTAAAATAAATTTTAAAAAATATGTATCTGTTATATAAGAAAATAGATATGTTGTCCAATACTGCAAAAAATAAAAGGTTGTCACATGCAATATTATTGATGTCTGAGCTTCTTTCAGAAGTATTAGCAGGGTTCTAGTGAAATATAAGCAAGTGAATTGTAGCCAAGTCAAAGGTATCCAGATAGTCAGCTGCTATGGTGTGTTAACACAGATGACATGTCAGGAAGTTCACTGCAGAATGCCACACTGGAATACTACAAACCTGAGTTCAGCTAATAGGACAACAGAAGTCTCTTTTTGGCTCACTGTGCACAGAACATATCTATATAAGACAGTGCTGAGCAGGACCTACGGCAAGAGTTTGTATTTAAGCCATGTAAAGTCTTTTTCAAAAGCTAAGAATGCATTGGGGAACATAAGTGTAAAACAACATGTGTGCAGTCAATAGTGTTTTTTGCATGGGCTATTTTTATGCTATAGTAAATGTTTTAACCTTCAAAAAGTTCTGAAAATAATTAATGTATTTTCCCGGGTGGATTGATAGGTGCATGGTGGCACAGACTACAGAGGAAGTGATGCCTGTAATGCTGTCCAAGAAAAAGTTTTTGATATCCCTGCTCATGACAGGGAGGGACTGGACTAGATAATCTTTAAGGATCCCTTTTAACCCAAACCATGCTATGCTTCTATGAGTCTATGTTTCTGTGACTCTTCTCTGGTGTAAATTCCAGTTCATTATGAATAGTACTACATTGTCTCATGTAGGCATACTCATGCAATTGCTTCCTTGGGGCTTTACTTAAACAGTCCTTTCTCAAGTTTAACTTCCATTTCAATTCATGGATCATTTCAATTTATGGATTCCAAATGCTTCTCTAGCCTTGAGTAGTGCCAGCTTCAGCTGAAAAAGAAATAAAAAGAAATTAAAGACTTACAGATTTACCCCTTAAGGAATTTAATATTTAATGAAAAGCAGTTTGTTTTGATCTTGACTGGATGCTATAGATGTCATGGAGTCAGGATGAAAATAAAACCTTTAAGCACAACAAAGTTGAAAAACGAAATTGATGAAATTATAAACTCCATTTTTATGCATCTCATAATATTCAGCTTTAGTTAGCTGTTCGTCTGTCAGCTACTCTCTGTCTGACACAGATACTTTTTGTGGATGCTACATATTGCTCAGCTTTTCAGAACACGTGCTTAAGAGAAACATGGTATCACTGTCTTTGTTCCAGAGTAATCTGCTATGAAGATTCATAACGTTATTTGCACCCATGACTTCACAGACGAAAAGGTCTTTTTAGGAATAGTCAAAGTTTGGTCCTTAAATGTAGCAATAATAAATGTGAATTCAACCTCCAGATGGTTGATGAATTTTGAAGAATTTGATCAAGCAGTAGTATCAGGAAGCTATCCTTTACAGAATTGCTGAAGATTTCTAAGAAGAATATACCACCCTCTTTTTGTCCTTTTAATTACATTTAAACCCTTGCTCTGGACCGTAAAGAAAGGTGCAGGGCTGGGTAGGACTAAGAAATGCGTGGAGGAAAGAAGTAATTGAGGATCATGGCAGTAGAACTGAAATGTAGATGTTACAATTGCACTTTCAATGCTCTCTGTTTCTGGCATCAATTTAAGCAGGCACCTTCTCCATTCACAGAGCATTCAACATAGGATACACTACAAGCTAATTTTTAGTAATTATTCAATATATTGGAGAAGTAACAATTGTTTTTCTACTTTTTTATAAGAGTAAGCAGAATTGGACAAATACTGTATAAATCTGAAATTTTTAATCTTAAAAATTTTAATCTGGACTCCATTTTCAAGATATGATATTCCTTTCACTTAAAGCAATGAACCATATAGGTTATATATCTACTTTGTGATTTGCAACTGAAAAAGCATTTTATCATTTTTACACAGCATGTATAGGTGGCCACTGATATAAAGGACAAAAGGCATGAAATCAGACAATGCAGTAAAATCCTCAGTACTAGGCCATTTTATAAGTGGAATTCTGACCACAAAAGTGAACAGAGATTTGCTTGACTAGCAAGAAACTATTCAGGGAATATTTAGAGCATTCATCCAAAGGCCCAGTCCTCCAGGACTGATTTAGAATAGCACTTGTGAAGTGAGCGGTCTATTGACTGCAGGGAAGGTGACCATATATTTTAAATGAAGTGTGTGTTTTTCTCCATCAGACACAGGTGCATAGAATGGAGTCTGCAAGATGCTGTTGAGGAATAGTTCAAGTACTTTGGGATCAGGACCTATGCCACTACAGTTCTAGTGCTAGATACTTTAAATTCAATTCTTATCCCACCTTTTAAATTATCATTTGAAAACTGCTCATGTATCACTATTTTCTGATGTGACAGAACCATACCTTAACCACGTTAATAACAGCCTCTGATTTCTCTTTTATAATGGGTACAATTTTGCATAATAGAAAATTTAAATCAGCTTAGATTGCTGCCGTAGATTGTTACAATATTAACCTTTATTTAGCTGTAGTTTTGAAATTGTGTTTGCTTGTCCTTGTGGAAGTGTGCCTTGGTTTCTCCTATTTTTTCTCAGATTAGACAATTTTCTTTAGGTACATTCAAAAGCATAAAGATTCTAGTGACTAAATGGACATTGTTAAAAGTAATCCAGTATAAGGAACACTGAGGAGAGGAAATATTTGCACTAGAGAAACATTTTCTGAAAAATATTTATTTTTTACAAAATTATTGTGCTTGTGTTTATCTAATTATCTAATACACAGATTACAATTATCTAATTCATAGATGTACTCATTTTGTTGTCAATAATAGGAATGCATGCTATGTGTTTAATCACTAGGGTCATAATGCAATACCTGTGGGCAGTTTAGTAAAGTAAATTTTTGGCATCCCTCACCTCTGCTTTATGAGGCCAGGCAAAACTGAGTATTTTATGTCAGTATTTCTACAGCATGAGCTCCATTACATCTTTCTACAACAGAGAAGCAAGGCTGTTGGTAATATTTGATTCATCATTTATGATGAAGTGTCCCTCTTGTGGATATGTAGAAGAAAATTTAGTGTGTATTGCTCTTGATGAAAGATACTGTTAGTAGTAATTTTAAGAAATGTGTTTGTTTTCTTTTTACAGGAAGAGGCATTGTCAACATTAATGGCTCAATTAGGCAGAAGTCATTTGGAAAGGCAAACTGTATATTATTTCTTTTCTAGCCCATTTTACTTATTCAATTTCATGCAATCTATCAACATCACATTATTTGTGCTTGTTGAACTTTGACATTTGGATCCTGGTCAGTGACAATATGGAAGGGCTCCCTGTGGAATGGAAGCATAGCATTTTTTTCTGCTTTTCAAGACATAACTTGAAGTGGAGTTAAGTCAATCTGAAGCAGCTGATTAGCACCTTATTAAGGAAATGGTCAAAAAGGAGAAATAAAACATGTTTCTTAGACTTACAGTTTAAATTACAGGCCACTCTTCTACATTGCCCCAGGTTTAATATTATGCCTGTAGATTAGTCTGGCACTTTTGTACTGACTGAGAAGAAGTGTGTTGTGCTTGCCTTTTTTTCTGATCTGCAATGTTTTACCTAAGGATTAAAGACCAATATTTAAGGCCATGATTTATCTTTTTCTAGAGGAAATGTTGTTTCTTTATCTTATAGCTAAAATTTGAGTATTTCATGCAAGGAGTAAAGGTCACTTTGAGAATATACATTATTTTAGTAAGGGACTACATGACTTTACAGAAGTCATGTAACATTTACGTAGTTGAGATTTATGTTATTTAATATAATTCAGGAGGCTCCATGACAAGAATATACTTTGTAGACATGACAGAAAAAGCAGAAGTATCGTCTTTTCAAGTAGTAATTAAATTCAGGTATGGAAAATAATGAGTCACATTTAATAAAACTTATTTTTAAATAAGCAAATAGAAATAGTCATGTAATTTCTTTCTTTTTTTTTTTTTAATGTGTCTGTTAGTCCAATTTTCCAGTTTTCCAATTTCCTACACAACTTGGCCTTGGAATACCATATTGATTAAGTAGTCAGTTTCCAAGGAGTTACATTCCAGACTATGGTTCTGGTATTATTTTGTAGTATTTTAAAGACTATGATTTTCTCCATATCTTTAACTTTTAATACTACTTAGATATGATCCCAACTGATATTGATAGGTAAAATAAGACAAACCTTTTGTGACTGAGAACTACATTGCAATCAAAGGGTACCATGTCAGATTTAATGATAGCCCAAAACAAGTGGTTCTTTGGGAAATCTGGGTTGGCAAATGACTCAGGATTATCACACTGTGCCATGACCTCCTGGCCCTCCCCACACTTTCATAGATTTTAGAACAGTTTTTCTTACATGTTCTTATACAATACAAGCAAAGGAAACAGCATGATCTTCTCACCCCCATTACAGTCTCCTCCTTTATCACCTTCCCAAATGCTTTTTCTTCTCTATTTGCATTAATGGGCATTTAGAGCTGTTTAATGAATTAGCAACAGAGGGCAAGAAGTGTTTGTAAGTGTGCATTTTAAGGTTATTTTTGAATATTGAAAACTATTGAAAACTCCTTAAGAATCTCACCATTAATGTCTTGCAACAGATTCCTAATTACACAGAATAACATCACTATCGTGACATTTAATTGAAAAATGAGAATCAAAGTGAACATTCAAGGTCAGTCTGCAGTCCTGTAATCACTTATGTTCTCTGATTATGGTGTTTGTTTACTTTGGAAGTATGCTTGCTTTCCATGAATGTAAATGGAAAACCTATGCATTGCTCTTTCCTGTAACTTGTATTTGCAATTTACTCAGACAAATAATAAATACTGGTAACGTTCTGTGGGTATAATGAGATTTCATGCCTCACAGATCCAGCTGCATTCTGTAGGCCCTTCTCCACCACCATCACCACCTCCTCCTACACCAGAGAACTAGAGGCCTCCACAAAATTGAATATATTGCAGTGCCTTTTGGAAAGGCTCAGCCTGTCTCTAGTTGTGCATCTAGGTGTAGGCATCTTGCTAAAGGAAGACTGGAGCCGTCTCTTCCCTGACATTCATTTTCTGCCCCCATTCTGAGCTTATGTAAAAGCAAAAGCTGCAAGGTAATATGTCCTTCCTCCATGTGGGCTCCACCTGAGACCATTAAAGTCTCGTGATGTACATATGACATGCAGAATAGCTTTTGTCCATGTGAAAAGACCAGCATTAGAGTATGTGTTAAAACATTAATACCTTGTATATTTAAAATATTTATAATGTTGGGTATTTCAAATTTTCTTTTTCCCCAGGTTGCTTTGTAGGTCAAACTTGTACTGAGGAGTGTGGTTAATAATGTTTAGGCCAAGCTGCACTACTCTACACTACTCTAGAACTACGCTACAATGAATATTTCAACAATGCTACTAAAAAATATAACAATTACAAAATGCTTTATGTGGCAAACACACACATAAAAGTGTGCTGGCCTATGAAGAAAGGAAAACTGCTAAAATCTGTTTGAGAGTTTCATATATACATGGTTTATGATGGATTGTTGAAAGGAAGAACTTCCAGGGAAGCCTTCAGGTAAGGGAGAGTGACTGAAGATGCCTCTGGGTGCAATTGCTTGTGTCAAAGTCACTACACTTGCAGAAAATTTTTCTTCAAGGGCCCATCTGAGAGTCCCATAAATTCTATTATGTTGATAGGACTGATTTATCCTGACATGAGTATTCATCTGTGCTATGAAGCTGTGAAAATCCAAGGTATTGTAATGGTCAAAGATAAAAAAAGGCAGAAGATATTTCATTTGACAGTAAGAATTGCAATTTTTCCAGGTTTTGAACCTTCTTGTATATATAATATGTGAACTTTTCCAGAGGTTGATTTTTGTCCAGGAATTTGTTCAAGACCTATATAGAATGAGTTCAATTCTACAGTTATTCATCCCAACAAGAATCAGGTGTCCCCCAGCTCAGGAACACCCTATACTTCTTGATCTAACACACAACCCCAACCCTACCTTGGTTGACGCTGTCACCATGGCTGCTGCTGCTGCTGTTACTGTCTCTGCCTCCCCAACTGAAATTATATACACATACTACAGTACTGAAATATTATGTGTGCATTAGAACATATGCACAAATAGAAGTTTAAAACAATAAGTTATTACCTAAACACTATTCAACATTTTTACTCTTTTTTTTTTTTTAATGCAACAAATACTTTCCTCCTACATCCAAATAGATTGTCTTGCACACTTCCTGGACACCTCATTTTGGAAGTCAGTGATCTAGAACATGAAAGACATCCAAGGCACAGTTTAGACTGGGGTGTTATGTCCTTTTGTGCTCTCAGGTTTTCCAGTTCCACTAGTGACTCTCTCTAATAGCTTCTCCTTCCTAACGTTGTGTTAGGGAAGCAGTACAGACAGAGTTTTAAATCATCTTGATGTGGCATTTGACTGTTAAATGTCTTTAGTACTCAATGAAAAATAAAAATATTCACTTAGGAAATTATTGTGTAATTGCTACAGCATTTTAATTCAGAACTTCACCAATTTCCCAGTAGTCTCCCCTCATGTAAAGACCATTTCCTTCCAGTGTGAGCACCTAACTGTCTTATGCTTCTGAGAAAATGCCAACTGTACATAGTGAAATACAGTCATTTGCTCCTGATGCTTTCCATATTTTTCCTGAATGCGCCATTATAATCTGTAATAGTGAAGTGAACATTAGAAACAATGATTTAGTCACTGGACGTCGTATAGTTGACATAAGTCACACATGGTTTCTTTTAAGTTCTGATATGCTCTCAGTCCAGGTTGTTGCTGAATTTCGTTAACCAGTTGAGTGAGCACACAACATCAAAAAGTGTTTTTATAGCAAAAAAAGCAGTTACTCCTTTAAAAAATTAAAACAAATTTCTTCTAAACACAAGGACAACTAGAAGATTGAAAAGATTACCTGCTAATGTCTAGAACAAACATAGAATGCATTATTTTAAACAAGTTACTTTACATATAATGTGTGGAGGATTATGGTTAATATAGCAACAGAATGTGCTTTGATGACTTAAATATTGTATGCTATAAATCTTCATCAGCAATTCTCTTATTACAAGAATACTTCCTGCATTTCACTGAGCTAAGATGAAAAGAAAGAGGTGCTTCCATGAGCTTTTGAACATGCTGATCTAAGACAAATACTTTCTCACCGTTCTGTTATCATCATTCCGTTCTTCATCTAAAGCAAGAGAAAAATGATCAAAGTTATTGAACTGAAAATATTTGCAAGATTTGGAAGAAAATCAGCCATGATCTGTTTCTTACAGATATGGATGAAACTTTATCGTTTAATAACATTTTCCTCCTTTTATATCTCTTACTGGGTTTGTGAATTTGGATATAGCTGGTTTATTGTACAGCACAAAATTAAAGTATGAATGATTTATATCTGCAATTGTATATTTTTTCAATAAAGTACATGTGATTATACTATAAAACTGTTCATAATCATTGAGTTCGTCATCTTGTTCTGTACAAAATTTTTGTCCAATTTTTCTTCCTGGATCCATGTCAGTTCTTGAAAATCAGGTCAAGGTCTCTTTTAAGTTAGAAAAAAATTATTGTTCCAACATTTTTTTTCAATTGTTATGATTAATTTGGTCAGCTTTCAGGGCATATACAGCCCTGATCTAATGGATGTGGAAACTGCATGGATCAATATTTCTGATACGGCCAGTGTTGCTTGAAGGAATCCGAACTCCAGAGAATCCACAAAAAGGTAACAACATTCCTGCCCATGCAAATCTGTGTACTTTTGTATGTTAAAATCTGTAACACACTGCCAAAATTATAATATCAAGTCTTATTGGTATGAGAATTTCACTGTTTACAGTCACTGATTTTCTAATGCTTTAATTAACTGCAAAACAGTATATGTGTTAGTTTTGTAATCTGTCCCATAAAAACAAATATTTTTATGTTTGTGAGTGTGCATTTGCTAGAATTAATAAACAAAGGAAACAATTTACTGTTCTTTTTTTTTAAATATAATTGAAATGCTTCAGGAAATTAAATGACCCTTACATAATCTGAGAGAGTACTCTGCACATATTTGTGTTGCAGCAAACTGCTTCCCCGCAGGTAAGATGTACTTAAAAGTTTCTTCATGGCTTGAAAGTGGTCTTGTCTAGCACAGCTGTGGTGTTTTGGTGAGGCTGTCATGTATCTGATAGACCTGCCAAAAAGAACAAGGCTAAAGAAAGCACTGCAAGTTGGACTTTGCTGAATGAGTGAAGAATTTCATATTTTAGAAATTGGATCCTATAGTGCTTACAAAATTAAAGGTTTCTTTTTTGCTAAAATCTATTGTGGACATGAATTGAATGTGCATTTTTGTGAGGGCAATGGAAGTTCTTTTAAATTGAGCTGGAAGACAAAACAGGAACCTGCATTTGAGTGTATGCATTGAAAACTGGATTGGAGGGGAAAGATTTAAAGAAACCAAGATATTTCTAGAGAGTGTGAGGAAAGGAAGAAAGGATGAAAGGACCGGTTACGGAATCTTCCATTCCTGAGGTGATTTAGGGATGCAGAAGTACTTGAAGGTTTTTTTTAACTATATGCAGATACTGATTTTCACTAGACCCTGAGGCCTGTGCAGTGTGTGGATGAAACTTGGCCTGAAAATTCAGATGCACTGAGGTTCTACCAAATATTGTTTAAATATAGCCTTAGGGAATCTGAGGTTTGTAAGGATGACAGACTGGAACAAACCTTATGATACTTAGTTTGCATGGAGGGAAATGATCCTGCTTCTTCTTGCCCATCCTCATGTTCTATTTGTTTGTTTTTCTGAAGCTGAGGCTTGATGTCCAGACTCACTTTTCTGCTTTTCTGCCTGGGATAAATATTTCACTGAGGGCACAGCTTGCTTGTTGTTGCTGGGGTTTTTCCCCCCCAGAGAAATCCCAAGGTAAAAAAATCCAAAAAATGAAACAACCTAAACAACACTTTAGGATTTAGCTTCTAGTATTTTCTAAATATTTTATTAACAGTTATGCTAAAATACTCCTAATTGGGTGCTTAAAGTGATCTGACATACTATATGAAAAACCCATAAAGAGAAAAAAAAGCCTTCAGAGACTTCAGATGTCTCATCCTTTTTGTTTCAATCTTAATTTTCACAGCCTGTTCTACACAGCTGAAGGATTGTGTGTGAAATCAGGGTATACTATATTTAACCCATCTCACATGGATACATGTGCAGTTATGTAGAGGTTTGGTTGCATCCTGGTGCTAATATATCTCACAGTACCATAAGGGCTGGATCTCATTTTAGAGAGCTCTTCTACTCTACTATACAGGGCATGTGCTTATAAATTAACAGAGAAAAGGGGAAAAAAACCCCAGACTTGTGTGCTGATTTAGGCAATTCTAATAGAGAGTTAAAGGTGATATTTCCCTCCCAAAGATGCTAATTATGTGGATGAGGATAACTTTTTTTGCATTTGAATATTTCTAATGATGTGTGATATAGAAGGCTGATAACTGCTGAGAACTAGGACTTCACATCACACTCCTTGTTTCACATACATTATCAATGGAAAGGGTTTCCCAAATAATGCAAATTCCTTGTAAGGGCTCTCAGTTACCACGCATGAGGTGAAAATGTCACTCTGTGTGTTCATGAACAGTCTGGCTTACATTGTGTATTTATTTCTCGTGTACAAAAATATATTAAACAGTGTGCATTTACTGTGTATTACAGGAATATAATATGTACAACTTTGGTACTGCTTTGTTTTTAAATACATGATAAAGCGATAAAGGGAAAGAAGCCAAATGTACAAATCTATTAAAAATGTTATGTGATCGCAAGATCTAATCTAACTGACACCCACAGTGAACCACTTAGTGCCTCTACATGTAGAGTGTCCATCACTTTGGAGTGTGGGAGGACTAATTCTGGGCACTTTGGGAGTAAGGTTTGGCATTGGAAAAAAGCACAGTAGTTATATGTTCTAAAGAACACACAACAATCCTTGTTCCCTGGCCTCCATGAACTCTGCTTTTTACAGTACTACTTTTTATAAACAAAAACAAGTACTGATAATCATTCTATCCATATGTTGACCATCATTTGCAAATTAGTTTCTCACTGTCCCTATTTAGAAGGATGCTGTCAGGGCGAGGACCTTCCAAGACTCATGGTCAGTGCAGAGTTCACTCAAGATTATTGTGAATTGCCTGCTGGAGAAGTCTTTCTCTCTCCAACAGAGTAGAGAAGAAGCTACAATGATTAACCAAATAGCTCTCAAGTTTAGACCCAAAGGTGAGGCATCATGTAGGTTACATGGTTAAACTATTCCAAGTCTTCTGTCTTTTTGAAGAAGCATAAAAATTGGCAGTTGCCTTTATTTTAAATATCAAATCCTCTTTGAATAAAGTTGTTCAGTTGTTCAGAAATTGTCAGGTTCCTAACCAGGAGTAATCTGTAATAAGCACTCTGATGAGAAACAGTAACATGGTAGCTTTCAATTTTTGAAGCTTTTTTTTTTCAATTTTTGCAGCCTCTATTATAAATCACATTATAAATATTGAGGAAATGAGCTTTTCCATTTTTTAGAGTATTTTTGAAATACTAAAGAAAATCTATCTTAAATGTATATTGTGCTACCTATTAGCATCAGTTCCGAAAATTTAGTTCACGCTGTTCCCATTGAAATCTCCACACACACCCTCTAGATCTTATTGCTTACTGCTGAAGTCTAGCATCCACTGACAACTTGTCCAGCAGCTTGAAGGCTCTCTGGAGTTTTAAGTTGTATTTTAAATCCTTCAGGATTTAATAACCTGGTCAACAGTCATCATTTAGAGATGAGACAGATGTCAAACTTCAGGTTGAGAATGTAAAGAGGTTCTTCTACATCTCTGAGCCATCAGGATAGTCACAATGTTCAAAAGAAAATATGTTTCCAGAGAACATTTCAATGGATCTCCAGTGCTCATCAGTCTGTTTGAAAGGCTATTTGTTTACAGCACTTCAAGTAATTTTTCCAAGTATTTGTTGCTAGTGTAATTAGGCAGCAAACCCAAAAACTAGGCAGAAGAGATGTACCCACAGAGGAAGGGTTGTAAGCCTTCGAAAGCTGTTCTGCAACTGTCTGTGAGCCTCTCTAGTAATTCTGGATCTTCTGTAGTATTTAAATTAGTGGGCCCATTTTTAAATAGAGATCAGAATATAAAATCCAAGGAACAGTTAGCTGAGGAAATATCTTGTCTTGTCAGTATGTCTAAAACTGATTTGGTGACCTTAATTTTGCACTGTTAACTTCCATCCATTTAAATCTTTTGGCTTGCTTTTTGAAAAATAGACAATCAGGAGGGAAAAAACCAGCTGATGCACTAACTGTAATTTCCCCTATAATCTTGGGGGAGTAGGCTCCATTTCACACAACCTCTAGAATTATGTGCATTAAAAATTCTGTTCCTGCATTTAGCTTTAACTGAGTGCTGTGTAGTAATCAAGATAAACTCTTAATTTATGCTGTTTTTAGTGTACTACTGTAAAAATTCAAATATATCTTACAAAAAACACACATTGTTCAGAATCTGACAGTTATTCCTATAGTTTTTCTTCCATTTTGACTTTTGATAAAACTCTGAGTTTCACAAAACAGAAAGAAGACCTTCCTTCTGCAATATTTCAACACCTACTGCAAATAATGAAAGTGTGAAGAGAACAGAAAAACATACTCAGAAAGAATCCTGTGTGTGGCAAAAAATTGGCCACCTTAGTCTGTATTTCAGAGTCCCTTCTTTCCTCTCTTGTAACAGTGATCACCTTTCTTACAAGTGGTTTTGGGGGATTTTTTTCACATAGCATGGCATGCATTAAATGCAGCATATGGCACTTATAAGCACATACATGAATGTGCTACATATGCTTCCTGCACTATATATATGCAGCACAGAGCATGACCCAATATAATTTTATGGTACTTACTGTGGTGAATGTTTTCAGGCCTGCTCAGTAGGTAAAAAACAAACAGGTGCACATATTACAAGCTAGTGTTTTGCAGCAGGGATACAGAAAGTCTTGGGACAAGAGCTCATTGTGTTATTAATGTGCAGTAGCCATCTTTAGAATGGTCTTAAGTTCTGCAGAAGATCTACAGTGTCTGCAGTGTTCTGTAACTTCATTTTCACAGCTTAGTTCTTGCATTTAATATCACTCTTACTCCCGTTGCCTTTTAGCTGTCTGAAGTAAGACGTGCAAGAAAATGTTATGACAATAAATGTTGTCAGACCAGAAAAAAATTCCCTGCATCAGGATTAGAATTTCTGGGGCAGAATTTTACAGTGATTGAGCTGGTGAAGGGAAACAGAGAAGAGAAATATTCTTGTCTGAAATCAGAAAGACAGCTGTTAACTGTGTGAGAAGCTAGGTAAGGTCGAGAAAAAATATCTCAAGTAGATATGTGTCTGTTTTGTTAGCACATATCTATGTAGGAAATCATAGGATTTCAGTTCTCTGCCAAACCAAGACAGTGGCACTTTGAAGTAAGCAAACTGAAAAAAAAAGCTGACAAGTATCTGGAACAGCAAAGAAATGAATCCCTTCAGAAATTAACTGGGATCACATTTAGGGAGGCAGTGAACTGATACTAGACTTAAATGAAATGAAGGAATGCCTCAGCCTGGGGTTCGGTTAGAATTTTAATGTAGATCTCTTGAATACTGACACATCTGCATGACAGCAATGCCTTACATGTAAAATTCCATTACTTGTAGTCTTGCTCTTGATGCATCAAATGTATTCTGCGTAACACTTCTTTGATCTATTCTCTTGTTAAGGCAAACTACTGCTTAGACATGTTCTACCAGACCAGTCTTGTAAGAAGTATTCTCTGGTTCCTTGAAGGCTGACTCACCAGCTGACTAGAGACAGAAGTTTGATATCATCCAGGCAAAGGAAGAGCAAAAGACACTGGCACATTCAACAAAGGTATAGAGGGGAAAATGGACATTCACAGGATCTGGTTATCCCTTAATGTTGGTTCACAAGTGATGATGTCGAACTTGTAACTGTCATGATAATTCATGAGACTTGGGAGATAACTGCATTGACAAGCTGATGTTTTGTTAAAATAAAGTATCAGATGTTTATTTTTCCACATTTTCCCAGTAAATACATACAAATAATTTAAAAATAAGAAGAAAGCTGAGAGAAAAAACGCAATTAGATTTTGACTGCAATGGGAGAGGATGACAGATTTAATATGAAGTTGCCTGTTATTTCCCATAATTAAAGCATCACGTAAACTTTTCTTTTAAATCCTCTCATTTACATATAACCACAATGCATGACACTTTTAACGAGGAACAGGAGGCTATCTCTTGTGCCAAACTGAAAAAATTTACTTTGATTTTCAAAACCACTTAAGAGACTCAAATGCCTAATTAAAGTGAATAAGACATCCAAGTCCATGTGTGACTCAAAAAAAACTTGTCTACTTTTTGATTTTATTTTCTAGAAAACTATGAATTCCACTAGTTCAGAACCTGACCTAAATCAAGGGCACTTTGTTCACTCTCTAGGCAATTCATGTGAGTCAAATCTAAAAGGCTATGTCTGTGCTTATAAACTAAACCAAATCACAACATATTTTTGAACACTGGCACATGGTTGTCCAATACTGTTAAATTGCTGGCATACTCTCCAGCATGGTTCTGGTCCAGGCCAGCCAGAGTTTCCAAATCATTCCCCATGCACTTTATGGAGAATGAGCCCTGTTAGTAAAGGTTCTGCCTGTTTGATGGGCTTCCTCTGGTCAAATCATCTAGCATTATCCTGTTAAACTATTTGTCTACATATACACCAGCAATCCCTGCTGCAGAATACTCTTCATTATGCTTATGACTGAAATTCTGGCTTTTTTTTTTTTTTTTTTGAGAGTTGATGAGGAAGGTTTGCAATGAAAGGTTTGTAAATTAAGAATGTCATAAGTAGTTATATGCTGTGCTAGCATCCTTGTGTTACACTTTACTAACCCTGGACTAAAGGTATCTTCAGAGGATGTCAAAGACTGGCATCAAGATAAGCAGTGGAAGTGGAGTCAGGAATAGTGCCAGCAGCCACTGAATTTTGGACTGTGCAGAAGCTGCAGGAGACATGCAGAAGCACCAAACACTCTCCATGGTGGCTGAAGGACTTAGGCAGAAGGGATAGCATACAACAACCTGTTTTGCTGTAGGTATGTGAAGCATTACACATGGAGTAGAGGTGAGGAGAGTGTGGCATGTATGTTGGGTCAGAAATACATTGAGGAGAAAGACGCAAAGGTCTGTAGCATGCAACACCAGTCAGGGCTTTGGCCACCACCTTGCTCTCAGTATACTGCATTTTAAAAAATACAGTCACCAATATATTTCAGAAGAAGGAGAGTTTAAGTGTATAAACACAGGCTGTGTCATATCATGTGGCCTCAGGCTACAGAGACCAATTACTATTATTCAGGTGTAATGAAAGCCATTTCAGAGAATAAATCAAGAATGATGACATAACTGTTTGGTGAAGCAAGGAAGCCGATGCTACTGGCAGGAAGAGCACAGCAATGTGAAAACTATGCATGGAAAGAAGGAACATGCTACATGAAATGAAAATGAAGACTGAGAAAGAGAGGATGAACAAAAGAATGAAGGGAGAGAGGAATAAAAGGGAAAGAAATAAAGAGACAGAAAATGGAAGAAAACGTAAGTGCATATTTCCAGGGTAATCAGCTTTAGTTTATTTATTCACATACTTGTATTATATTGCATTTCCTTGATACATGGTTCACATTCTTATTAAGAGAGAAGGGAATGATAGAATAGCAGGCAGTAGGGATTTGCACATTACTTCATCCATTACTGGGCATGTTACTGTTTTTCACAGGTTTATGCATTTTTTAAAACACCATTCCCCAGCAGCACAAAATTCAGTATTTAAATTTTAAACATAAGGTTTGAGTGATTTTAGGCCTGCAATCTTGACACTTTCTTATTTCTGTCTGTATACAAGTTCAGCCTGCCATGGCTGGATCAGGAACTGAGCAGGATATTTTCAGAAAAGCATTGTGGGAGAGTGAAGCTATTAAAGGATATTTTCATGCTGTTGAAGAATATTTTCATGCATTTCTGAACTGCTTGCAGTACTATCTATCAGTGATCATTGTGCTGTCATTAGGGCTAAAAAGCTTGGCTCTAATTTTGTCATAGATGGCTGTGTGGATGTTACAGGCCTGGGTGCAAAGAGATTTCAGTTTCCTGACAAGTGTCTGTGTGAAAGCAAGGCTTTCTCAAGGATGCTGCAGGAAAACAATTTAAAAGTATTGTAAACTATGGTCTTGTTATGAGACCAAAGAAGAAAACACATGAGGTAAGAGTTACTGGGTCCAGCCAATCCCTCTGGGGGGTGGCTGGTCAGTGAACCAATGACCTTATGTTAGTCCAGCGTGCTAAGGTATATAAGCACCTTTGTAAATATAATAAAGAGGTCAGTTTTTCATATACATAAGGCCGTCCGTGTCATTGGTGTCCGGGCTCGCTAGCGACATGGCTGTAATTCAGAAGATTGGATTTCTATTCTAGCTTGTTCCATCACGGGCTTTCCAAGCTGTTGAAGAGGGTTTTAAATTAAGTTTGTTGGGTGAGGGGAATCAATCCATCCCACTTAAATCAGTTTGATTCCAGGGACAGCAAAAGATTCCCTGAGCCACAAGGTAAAATCTAGCAGGAATCTGATGCTACTAGAAATAGTACTATGGACTTCTTCTTACTTATGTCTTACTTCTTGCTACTCAACTACAGTAGGAAGAGGAGAATAAGTTGAAGAAAGCTTTATTAAGCCTGTGAGTTAGAAGCATCTCCCACTCCACAAACTTTTACAGAGACCCTTTTAATTCTCACTGAATTTGTTGAAATGTGGTTTAACAGGTGTTTACAGAAGAGAGGTCTGAGAAAGGAGCACAAGCAAGGATAACAAAGAACTTAAACTCCTGCTAAGTATTCATATATTGCATCTATCCTTTCTGAGTTATTTGCAGCAAAAAGGTACTCATGTCAGGATGAAACTAGGGTTAAGTTAAAATTTTATATGAGTAGATTTGTCAACTAGCACATTTGTAGATCAGATGGATCTGAGTGCACGTAGAGAAAGAATCTTTAAAATATAAAAGCAGAAAATCTAAGATTAGTGTTAATTAGTTTTCTACACAACATTTTTTTTGAAGTGTCATTTTTTTAAAAAGGGATTCCTCAAAGGAATCCTTAGGTAGATGTCCTGAACATTATATTATTCCCTATACATGGACAGTGTTCTGATGCTGTATAGATTTTTGGACAGGAATGTTTTCATATATTGATAAAAATTATTTCCCCTGTACACTAAAATAAAATTCATAGCCTGGGTCTCCAGATTTCCATCCAGTTTGGTATGTGCTTGATTCGGCTGGGTACAGAAAAAGTCAACTTTGATGCGATTTATTAAAAAATTTACTCCATGTTTATGTTTGTACAAAAGAAGTGATAATTAGATATTTATCTGGAAAATCATCAAATAAAACTTGCTTTTTCTTTCACTGTCCGTAATTACAACTCTGGTTAGGGGATAATCCTAATGAAAAATTCAGGAAACTTCCAATAAAAGTTGCTGTCACTAGTTAGATATAGCTATTTCCAACATTTTGGGTTTTTTTAAAGAGAAAATTTGAAAAATAGGTACAATTTGAATTATTTTAGACTTAAACAATAATAAAATTTACATTTTAATTTACTTTCTTCATTACTTAAATGCCGTGTTGTTGAGAGTCACCCGAATATAGCCCGCACACTCACAGAGGTATTGGTGCTACTTCGTTCTACTTCGTTTATTCTCACACAACACACATGAATATAAGCAAAAGCATTGTTTACATGACACGCTGGTATATCCCATTGGCCACTTGCTTGCTTGCATGCATGTGCCCGCTTGTGTAGCTTTAAGTTGTTTACAGTCTTGGCTCCTGCTCTTCTTTATCTCCTGTCAAGGACATCTCAGAGTCGGCTACAAAGGCTGGGTTGTGCACCTACATTCCATTTATGTGACCTTGCTCTGCAAGCCATTCTCCTACACCGTGTGATAAATATTGAAACTCATATATTAGAGTATTGCCATGTGCTGAACTGGGCCACAGTTAGAACTGTATTAATGTTAGCATTCAGACTATCAGAAGTACTATTTATCTTTTAAATTTGTAATTGTTTGTTGACAATGATGGATGGAAATACGTTGAACTACTCTGGTTTGAAATCTAGTCATGCAGACAGGAGTTCCTTCCTGTCTTCTCCCAGTCCTAAATCCCCTGTCATTTCATGAAAGTTGGAAGTCCTTGACTGTCACTTTTGAACAACTCACGTGAGATCTTCAGTTTTCATTTTGGCTTAATGTCAAAATGCATAAATATGTGTGTGTGACATGTATTCAATATTGTCTTTTTAGGGTTTATCCTTCTCCTCCACCCCCATTAAATCTTAGAGGAACTTTATATTCCTCAATATTCATCCTTTTCTTTTTAATCTTCAGATTTCTCTAAATTGCCGGCATGGGCTGCTTCATCAGTCTCTGTCCAAACCACAGAGCTCCAAACATGTGAAACTACAATTCCTCCTAGTGGCTAAAACAAAGTTTCTTGTTCTGCTTGTGTGACTACCATTCATTTAATGAATATTTCAACTGCACCACTGTAAAAGATGGACGGAGATGAAGGAGCAGATCACGTTGTCCTATACCTGGCCCTGCTGCTCTAGTTCAACAATTTTGGTGGCAGATGTATTGGAGGAAAAGAAGATGGCAACTCCAAGGTACCAGTCTTATTCCAGGAGTAGGTCACAGACCCAGTCACCCAGAAAACAACTTCTCCCTTACCCTATCATCTAGCAAACTCTGAATCCTCTGGGCCAGTCTCTGGGAAAGAGTATTATTCTTCAATTATTATCACCCCTCAGAGAGCTCATCTGAAATTAATGAATATTGGTTGAGATTTCTTAGGGTTTGTGACAAGCTGTAATGGTATTTTTCAAGACCTTATTCAGATGATTTGGTGTTTTCTCAGAATAATGATTATTTCTTAGAGGCATATAGCATGTGAATCTGGGCACTCAGAAGTGAGACTGATTTATGGGAACTGGAATTTCTTTTACCTAGTGTGCATTCATAGCCCAGCCTCCACTCCATCTGTACTAGTGTATCATTAGTAAATGCAGTGATACTGAGAGCAAAATATTCTCCTGCTGACAGCTGGCTTCACAAAGCTGTAGAACATGGAAACAACTAGAAAACCTGGTCTTGTAGTTAAGCACCTACCCATGAGCTCAGAAGTGCTGCTTAACCAGTATTTTGTGATACTAGTAATTATTTACAATACAGAAAATTTCCATGTATGTTAAACTGAACTGCTACATAAATAAATATTTAATTAATAAATAAAAATTTAAGCAATTTAATAATATCAAGATAACACATCCAGAAAGCAATTTTTTCCTCCTATAGTAATATTTTAGGCATTTGACACAAACTGCTTAAATTTGCTACCTACAACAATTTCTCAATGTAGTATAGAAACAGGTTCCATTTTAATTTTGGAATGGACAAAATTAAGTGATAAATTGTGAAATATTTTCAGGTGAACTATTGATCTATGTTAAGGGTGAATTTAATTACAGTATTTTCATACAAAATATTCCTACAGGTAAAATAGCAAAAGTTGGTGACTTCTAGATAATAAAATTAATCTTCTTGATGACATTTTCATTTGGAAAAGTATTTTTAAAAATATGTAACATTAAATGGCATTTTTATTCATAAACTTAAAACACTGGTTTAGTTTTTTGTACCAGCAACTGCTGGTTTCTTATGAACCTGTTAAGAAAAGCACTCAAATACAATAAAGTATTGCTTAAAATACCATTTGTTAGAGCTAAAACTATACAGGGGAGGATTGGGAACCCTGGCCTGAGTAGGCATCCAACGAGGGCACACTACACCATGCAGATATCGTCCATGGAAAGGTTACCTCATTTTGGTAATTCAAGACCTTAAAGGATTGTCTTAAAGCAGCTCTAGTAGTCATTTTAAATAAAAGGGATGTTCACATGAGTGTTTCTGGCTGCAGTTTTGGATAAAGGCAAGGATGTGCAGGTAGCACAGTGGCTGATGTCAAGTGGGAGCTGCCAGCAGCCTGCTGTGCCATGATGGGGCTGCAGCCTCAATATGCAGTCATTTGGATGAGGTGACTCCACAGCCATGGAACACCCAAAGCGCAGCACAGTGCAGGCCTGAGCCTGTCCATGTGAACTACAATGTGGATCACTAGCTCTTTCATGTACAGCAGCCTCCTGGTCAGGATACAGCTAACAGAACTATATCTAGAATCCAAGACAGTATTGTTGATAGTCTCCATGAAACTTAGACCAGTCCATATTTGCAAAATTGACAGTAGTTATCATGATATATGATAAATTCGTCTAAGTTGCAAATACAAGAACAGATCTTGAGAGTGCCTTTGGGTTATCCAAGAGTGCTGTAAATAAACAGCATTCATCTGACATAAACGGAACTGCAATGATAACCACCAGCAAATGATCTAGCCCTGTGACTCTGGCTACTTTACCCTCATACACACACTAATGAAAAATTTATTCAAGCAGTAGGAGTCCTTTGAAATTGACATTATCTATGTTTTCACAAAAGCTTAATTTTTACACTAGAAGTGAGAAATGGAATATTAACTCTCAGAATGTATTATAATCTAATTTGTTATTGCTGCTTCTTGATAAACTCCATACCAGGAAGGGAGGGAGGGAGAGAGAGGGTACAAGAATCGGATGCCTGCAGGATGTACATGGGTTCATGTGGAAGAGACAAAAATCTGCTCTTGGACATGAGTACTCTTGCTACAGTCTGGTTGCTTTTTGCTTCTCTGATGTTTTGCCTTTCTGGTGAGGAAGATATTTTCCCTTTGCTCAGGCTTGACACAAAAAACTATTCTGTAGTCTGGCAGAGGTGAAGTTTTTGAAGGGTTCTAAGTTGTGTCCTCTCATAAAGTCTAGGACACTGAAGCAGACAATCAGCCTGTCTTCTGACAGTGAGGACACAATCAGACAGATGTTCACTTTCTTCCCTGTGACCTCCTCTGTCACATCTGTCCTAAGCAGGCTGCGGCAAAGCTATACACTGAACACAATCCTTAGGGCTCCCCTATGGCAGCACTTGCTGCAGCCTTCCAAGACATTTGCAGAAAGACCTTTGGCAGTGCAGAAAGTTAAATCCTTTTGGGAAGAGATACTCCTCCTTGGGAGTTTTGATTATCTTAGTCTGCAAAAACTGCTCCAGTTCTTGTAGTTGTAAAGCAATGGTCACATACTGAAAGAAACTATGCTCACATCCTGAGCAGGCTCATCTGAGCTTAGGTGGTCTGTAGTGAACTGACGTATCATGCTGGAAAATCTGTTTTCATCCTGAGGATTTACTGCTGCTATGACTTCCCTCCAGGAGAGAAATGGGCTTTTTCCAAGCTGTTCTGGGTGGATCAGTGATGTCTTTCCTCAGATATCCTCTTTTCTAGTGGCTACTGTGGGGAAGTTAAACTTGCTTTCTCCCTAGTAGAACTAAACTAAACTGTAGCAATAAAAAGTACCTTTGAAATTGAAATCTCAAGATTTGATCCTCACTGATGAGAGGAATATTAGGTAGAAAAATTTCTTTCATTAATTTTACACTGAGGAATAGACACAAACTGGCATATGGAAGACAAGTGGTTCAGTGCAGAGTACCATGAACAGTGGGTATTCTTGGTTCAATAAGGTAACAGATGTGTGCAATTTATCTCTCCATAATATGTTATCTTAATTATGTGATGCTTATCCTGACCCAAGACTTCAGAAACCAGACTTCCCTCTAGAAATTTGCATTTCTTTAGTTACACAAGATGTGCTTAAGTCATTGCTTATGGATGTAGTTAAGAACAAGCCTCTGTAGAGATTTCACAGAAAGGTAGTAAAAGGTAATGATACTTCCATTTGAGTTTTATGGTCAATACAACCATAAGTGAAATGCATCCTTTATTTTTACCATGTGAATACAAAAATATATAGCCAGTTTCAGATATATTTACTTCAATACTTCCAGTAATTTGCTGCACAACTCAGGCAGATGAAACAAGTTCTATTGTTTTTCTTAACTGAAACACTAATAATACTGTCACAACTATCTACATTTTTCCTCCCATTGTTATTAAAGAAACTATAACAATATTGGTACAGCTACACAACAGCAACAAGACTGCTTTGAAAAATCAGACAGATATTTCCAACATGTTCAGGCTTAATTAGAGTTTACAGGCCTATGTACCCAGTGACTGGCTACTCTGCATGTACTCTACTGCTAGCACAGGAGAACTCTCAACAACCTACATGATTTGATGAAATAAGATGAAGAACATATAAGGCTTACAGCAGCTCCTGTTAGTAGTAATGAAAATCATGAAAGAGCCTTTGGTGAATGCCTTTTTGTATTTATTTGGTTCAGATGAAGGCAATAATTGAAGAAAACAAATTAAACACTTCAGAAAACATATTAAAAACCATCTAAAAACCCTCCAAACCCTCCCCCACAAAACCCCAAAGAAAACACACAAAAATTTAGATTTTGAAGGCCTGCACACAAAAGCATCCTATTGTACAAGGAGCAGCAATCCCTATCTCCAGTGTGACAGCTGTTTTTAGTAGTAAAGCACAACTTTTCATACTATCATCAACTCTCTGTAACAGCATTAATAGTAGCTGCTGGGTGTTGCCCTCAATTACATCATTTTGGTATTTTTCTTATGAATTCTCTAATTACCCTCTGTGGGAATAACATAGCTGCTGCTTTATTCACAAACTGATTCAGTTTGTGAAAATATTGCATTGGGTGGTGAGTGCCTTGAAAATTAAATTTCTTAGGGTAATACAAATGAGTGTGAAGCCATTGAGCTAAGTAGTTTAAAACGAATAGCTTCTTCTTTAACACTTTCCCACCTGCCCACATCAAGTTACATATGCCAGGATGAGAGGTATTTTCCTTGTAGTTATTGCAGTATAAATCAGGAGTGATATAAAGAAAATTATGTGATTTTCACCTCTATAAAATCGCTATGTGCTCTGCATGAAGTCTCAAATGTCCAATTTTTTATTATTTGTGTAATATTCTAGTCTAGTTACCACAGAACTTATTACTCCCTTGATAAAAACACCTTAATGAAAGGATATGCACCATATTTTATTACATAATCCTTAAAGGCTTTGAGTTTTTTCATGCTGCATGATGTAGAATAGTAGAAAAGGAGGAAAAATGAAAACTTGGCATAAATTTCAAAAGTCCAGTCAAATTTTGAAACTTGCCTACAGGAAGTAAGAGCTGGTTGATGAGTTGTGTGGCCAAGTTGAGAATCTGTGGGAGGAAGTGAGTAGACTACACAGGGTTAGGGAAGATGAAAGAGAGCTTGACAAGATAACCAGCACAACCAGCAGAGACAAGCCCAAGTCAGTCTCCCATCAGTCACACTTCTATTCCAGTAACCCCCTTGTACAATTCATCTTTAGAGGTCCCATCTAATCCAAACTGTTCTATGATTCTGTGATCATGAGGAAAAAGCAGCAACTGCCTTTACCAAATCAAATATGATTATATCTGTCTCACAGTGCATTTTAGTACTTTATTTCCTGCGGAGGGTTAGCACAGATCTTAGGAAAAAGTTTCTTCAGTGTTGTAAAGCACTGGAACAGACAGGGGAGTGGTAGAGTTACTGTCCCTGGAAGTGTTCAAAGAACATGTGGATGTGACAAGTAAGGATATGGTTTAGATGTGAATGTGATGATGGTGTTACATTGAAGATAAGTGATCTTAAAGGTCTTTTCCAACATTAACAGTTGCATGATTCTATGCGCTAGGTACTTACTTTGATAATAACCACTTGCTACTCCTAAATTTCAAAGACCTGTTGTATTGAATACAGGTAAGTTGCTTTGTGTGCATACAGAAGCTAATGATACCATTTGTAAATGCCAAATCTCACTAAAAATATTTAACAGATTTATTACTGATCAGATGGATAAGATGCAACACTACTTCATAGCAAGTGTTCCAAAGCTCACCATTATACAGCTATTTGAAATCCAGATACTTGCATTCTATATCAATAAAAATATTTTCTATATGCAATTCTTATTTGCCTTGTTGGAAATAGGTACTTCAGGTAATAATTCTAAAACTCTAAGTTGCCTGATTTGAAATGTGAAAGTATGTACCTGTTCCTTCCAATACAGTAGAATAAATGAGCTCTTTCTAAACCTTTGAAAATGTCTCTTCAGTTGTTCCCTCTTCCACTGTACTTGCTGTAATGAATGAGCCATTAAAATCAATGGGCCTTTAGAACAACACTAAGACAGATGAATTGGTCTGTTCCAAGTAAGTACATCAGAAAATTTGCTTGTTTTTTTTTTTTAAGCTGATTGCCATTCTTTATAAAAGGTTGGAAAAGTCTTTTTTATTGGTGAAAGTTTTCTGTGATAAAGGCAACCAGGTTATTTGCTGGTTTTCAGCTCTCAGGAGCTCTTTGCCTTCTGGTCAACTTCACACCTTCTCTCTGTTGGAATGCCAAATACTAGCAAATGGTCCCTTTTAATGCCCACCCTCAGTGTAGATTGCAATTCATGGGGGTTTTGTCTTCAATAAAAGGTCAGGTTACACAACTATTTCAGTTGTGCAGGAAAGTAATTCTCAGTCATCATTCCAGGTCAAATAATATATGGATTCTCAAGTGGCCTTGACTAGATTCAGTGTTTTTTATTCAGAATTGCATGTATGAGGCTGAGATTTTTATGACTGCTCCTCCAGATACAACAGAAGCATCCTCATGAGCCACCTGAAGCCACTTGTCTCCTGAAGAAGAGGATGTGCAGATCAATAATGTACACTATGGGGTACCTGGTTAGAGGCTGGACCTTGCTAGAGAAGTCAATGGCAAAGTCTCCTCCAGCAAGAAAAGGTGAGAAAGAAAAGCAGTAGAAGGTTCTTCTCTCTCATATTTTACAGCAACAAATATGACCAGAAAATCACAGGCACAAATACTCACGGCCCTGTCAATCTGATGCCCCATTAACATGCACCTGTGGTGCTGTGTTCTGTTAAGAATATTAGGTCCAGGTATTTAGACTGCAGACGGGATAAGCTGCCTAAGAAGCTAATATTACTGCAGTAGAGCAAACGTAGGACTGGTACTGGGGTGCCACCTTTTCACAACCAGATTTTGCTGAACTTGGCTCAATTCTTACTCTAAGCAAGAAGTCTGCTGCCTCTTTTCACACCACACAGTAAAACCTAAACATACACTTTTATGAAGGACAAAGCACAAATACTTGAAATTATCCACTTAGGAAGACAAAAGGTATTTCCATCCCACATACCAGAAGAATTGTGCAGAGGAAAAAAGTAAATGAAGTGCATTTCCACTGCAGCTAGAAAACAAAATATAAAATGAAAATATGGCAACAAAATGACATGAGGTTTTTAATTTTTCAGTCTAAAATATGATATGTAATATTTGTGAGGAAATATGTTTAACAATTTAAAAGGATTTTTCTTTCACCAATTGGGTTATAAATAATGCTGGAAATTATTAGTTAAGAATGAATAATTTCTACTCAAATTATAACTTTTTAATATATAAATTATGTATCTTCCAGTAATATTCCCCATATTTATTTATTCCAACTTGTATTTATGTGTGAATCTTACAACCTTATCTCCTAGTGTCTGTTATTTTCCACCCTTTTCTCCTATCCTTTTCCTTTCTTAATTTTACTTTTTCTTTTTTGTTTTATTATTTATACAAGTGTGTTATGAAGTTATCATTTTTTCTGCAGCTTTTCATTTCTTCTGCAGCTTTTCATTTCCTGACATGTTTAAGTTTTTTAAAATAATGAGAACATCTATAACTCAGACCAAACACAGCAAAAACTAGACACTCTCTGCAATTGCTTTTCATTTTACCTATTTCACATATGTGAAGTATATATTAATAAAATATATAATTATGCAGAATATATACATATATATTTTTATACATTATGTATATTCCTTTTCAACCCAAATAATTCTTACAGCAAAACCTGATCAGAATTTAATTGATGATTCTACTAACTAGGGAAACCAGTTGGAAATATATTTTTCCGTTTATGATTTGTTTCTATTTATGTCCAAAGTTGAAGGGAAGGCCCATCCCCTTTTACCAGCTGGATAGGTTGTCTGGCAGCTCAACTGTGAGCTTTACAGACCCAAAGACTCAAAGGAATCTGAATGGTTACTGTCACAATTGAGATTTGGACCTTAACTCCCCAAGAACAGTTTCACCCCTTAAAATCTTCTATCAATCACAGATTTAAGCATAAGTTATGAGTTTTCCTATTTGTATTCTTGAAGAAGAAAACGGAGTTGTTCAACTTCTAATTCTCAAAAGTCAAGGATTTTTGTCTTTGTCAAGACTTGCTAGACTTGACTCTAAGTCTCCTAGAATCAGTATTATTTTGAAATTTGGCAAAAGAAATAGCTTGATGTTTTAAAACCTGAGATATTTAGGAGTTTCTCCTCTGTGAAAATATTTTGATGAGGTATTTCTCAATTATTTTTCTCAATAATAGATGAGTGATTATTTTATTTTAATTTTATCATCGTTCCTCTAGAAAATAATATCTGATCTTGTCATGTATCCCTTTGCCTCCATGATCAAATTGATTCTATTCTCTGATCTTAAAAGGTGCAGTGGTCCAATAATTGATTTGTTCTTTGCATGTACTCTCTAAATATCTTCATGACTTCGGCTGAATTTTGATAAGCATTTAAAAGAGCAAGGTTAGGACGCTTACTTGGAAAGAAGATTCTGAAATTAAAAATACTATACCAAAAGACAAAGCAAATTTGAGTTTTTAACGTATTCAAACTGGGTGTAAGTACAAGTTTCATATAACAAATCTCAGAGAAATAGTAGCTAGCATAGATGTCTAGTACCAAATATTTTAGTACTTCTAATTTCAGTTATAGCAAACAAGGGCTGTATACTTGCCAGCTGATTATAGTATATGTATTTTGACAGAACTGATAGCTCAATTTTCATAACAAGGTAAAGAAAAAGAGGTGGAAGACATTTTTTGCTTTTATGAGTATTGGGAAATATATTTAAACTCAATGTAAGCAGGAAGGAGGAATTCAGACTTTTAGTTTTAGAAATTTTATTATATTTTAAGTGTTTTATTACTACACCAAAAAACCCCTCATCATACTAATAGCTATATTTCATCTTGGGCTCAAGAAGATGATGGTTAATTGGGTAAAAGAATGTTAAACCAGTAGGAAAGAGAAAATAAATGAGGAAATTAAGCAAAATTATTCAAGACAGACTATTGTAAAGTACTTGGAAATGAGCCATATGAGTCAGGCATTCCTGAATTCTACTCTTGCTTCTTCTTTGATAACTGGATTCCAATAGTCAAAAAAGAGAAAAAGGCAACCTCATATACATACATACCCACATATATATATAAAACATTTAAAATTATAAATATATTTTTATATTTATGAATATACATTAAATAATAGAATCATAGAATATCTCAAGTTGGAATGGACTGTAAGGATCACCCAGTCCTACTTTTCTGCTCCTTGCAGGACTACCTACAAACTAATTAAGAGACTCATCCAGATGCTCTTGAACTTTGACAAGCTTGGTGCTATGATCACTCCTCTGGGAAGTCTGTTCCAGTGCCAGACCACTCTCTCACTAAAGAACCTTTTACTAATGTCCAATCTGAATTACCCCTGATGCAGCTTCATTCCATTTCCTTCTGTCCTATCAATCGTTCCCAAAACTGCACGCAGTACTAGTGGGTGAGACTGCACCAGTGCCGAGTGGGGGAGTCCTCCTTCATGCTGTGTTTGATGCAACTAAGATACAGTTAGCCCACCTAGATGCCAGGTGACAGTGCTGACTAACATTCAACTTGCCATCAGCCTCTGCTCTCCAGTCTCTTGTCCCCCAGTGTTAATGTAGAACCAAGATTATGCCATCTTCAGTGGAGAATCCAGCACTTGCTTTTATTAAATTTGGTATGGCAGGTGATTGCCTAGCTCTCTAGTCTATTCAGATCTCTCTGTAAGGCCTCTCTATACTTTAGGGAGTCTACAGCTCCTCCTAATTTAGTATATTTAGTATCATTGGCAAACTTACTTAAAATGCATTCCACTCCTGCTTAAAGATAATTTCTAAAAAACTTAAAATTTTTGGCCCTAAAATTGAAGCCTGGAGAATCCCCCTAGTCATTGGACACCATACTGATGTAATCCCATTTACTACAACCCTTTGAGCCTGACCTATTAACCAATTGCTCATACAAGATTGTGGACTTGTCTAGCTGTATGCTGGATATTTTGTCTTGAAAATTATGAAGAGTTACTGAAGGTTTCCAGTGTATAAAGAGTGCGATATATATATATATATACATACATACATACATACACAAAGACTTCCTGGGAATCTCCTCTTATGAAAGTTAATCGATTTTCCTGCTTATTTTATGAATTTATTTTACTACTCATGCTTATTTTCAGTTATAAGTACAGATCATAAGTTCATACTTTACCAGTCCACTCATACTTTCCAAGGTAAATTAAACCAAATTTTGATGGACCAGAAGGGGAGAAATCCATTTTGGGATGACTTCAGGGGTTTGCTAAACACTGAGATTAAAGCGAAAA
Source organism: Atrichornis clamosus (assembly GCA_013400975.1). NCBI lineage: Eukaryota > Metazoa > Chordata > Aves > Passeriformes > Menuridae > Atrichornis > Atrichornis clamosus. The sequence continues at coordinate 35,066 of WBMZ01015038.1, forward strand.
CTTTATAGTAGTACATCTGTTAAGAATTTTCTAATTAAAAAAACTATACTTTCCAGTTGTATCTCTCTGTAACTGTTCTGAGCAAGTTAAAGTAGGCAGCAGTTAAGCCTAGTAAGTGTCCTAGAAGTGCTAAAATGGCCTTGGCCCCAATTGACTGTTCTGTCCAGCAGAGATTCATAAAGCCAAATTTGTTGCTGATGGAGGTCTCGGACAGTTGCAGTGAGCACTAGGTAATTCTGGGGCAACAGCCAGCAGGACTAATTGTGTCTCCCATGTCAAACTGCCCCAGGAGCAGCTGAACTCCAGCTCTCCATCCCTGCTGCTGATCCCAGGAGCAATGCATTTAAAATGTGCCATTGCTGCTGAAAATTTATGCCAGCTCTAATTCTCTCTTCTGTGACAGGATAATGTAGCAAGGGATTCAGAAATTGATCCCCTAAAAATAGTGTTCTAATTAAATTTGCATAAAATATTTTGGCTTGTCTGAACAATGTTGTCAAATAGAAGTGTTGCCAAACTTCGCCAGAAAGAAAAACCTTCTCTGATGCAATCACTTCATTAAAGTTAAGAAGATGAGTGAATCTTTCCTACATTGTGTACTTCAAAACAATAACTTCGGTATTGTTCCTTGCCTCAGTATCTTGTGATTGATACAGGAACTTGCAGGGTGAAGCAATACATTGAATTTTTGATATCTTCCAGCATTAGGCTCATAGCATTGATCCAGTCGTCTACAGTTAATGGGATAACTACTTAAAAATTAACTGCAGTGACATTTAGATTGGTCTGAATGCTCTTCAAGTTGTAAGAATATATATATGTCATTATCATGTAAACTAATGTTTATAATAGAAACATTATTATCATATAAAATAATGTTTATAATGTTATGTTAGTAACTTTAGTATTATCTTAGTTCAAAAGCCAAAACAATGTATAGTATATTGTATGTCTGTTTATCATGATGTTAGTTCAGGAACCAGATAAATTACTTCAGGATTTTGGTAGCTTGTGTGTTATTTAAATTTATTCTTAATTACTGTGACAAGTATTATTTATTCCTCAGAAAGTTAATACCTGTTCTATGCTTCTGAATAATCTGGATGGCCAGAATATGGATTATGAATGCATAAGACTCAGGTATCCACCTGCTCTGGCATGGGTTCCTCCACGGGCTGCAGGTGGATCTCTGCACCCCCGTGGGCCTCCATGGGCTGCAGGGGCACAGCTGCTTCACCATGGCCTTCACCACAGGCCGCAGAGGAATCTCGGCTCCAGTGCCTGGAGCACCTCCTGCCCCTCCTTCTGCACTGACCTTGGTGTCTGCAGGGTTGTTCCTCTCACATATTCTCACCCCACTCTGCTCTGACTGGAATTAAAACTGTGCCACCAGTATTGTTTTGGTTTTCTTCTTAAATCTGTTATCACAGAGGCATTACCACTACTTCTAACTGGCCCAGCCCTGGCCAGTCGCATGTCCATCTTTGGAGCCACCAGGGATTGGCTCTGCTGGACATGGTGGAAGCTTCTAGCGGCTTCTCATAGAAGCCACCTCCGTGGCCCTCCTACTACCAAAAACCAGACCACGCAAACAATACAAATAGATATGCCATGTGTGTTTTACATATAGAATCACAGAATCATTTATGTTGGACAAGACCTTTAAGATCATAGAATCCAACCTCTAACCTAACACTGCCAAGTATACCACTAAACCATGTCCCTAAATGACACATCTACATGTCTTTTAAATATGTCTAGGTAATACAACCACTTTCCCAGACAGCTTGCTTTAGTGATGGATACCCTGTTTGGTGATGAAAATCTTAATAATAACCAATCTAAATCTCTCCTGACACAACTTAAGCCTGGCTTCTTGTCCTAATGCTCACATTTTGGAGAAAAGACCAACACTCACCTCTCTGTAACGTCCTTTCAGGCAGCTGTAGAGAGCAGATAAGATCTCCTCTGAGCCTTCTTTTATGCCAGCTAAACAACCCCAGCTCCCTCAGCTGCTTTTCCGTCCTGACACTTCACCAGTTATGTTGCTCTTCTTCAGACATGTTACAGTACTTTAAAGTCTTCCCTGTAGTGAGGGGCCCAAAAAGAACAAACTTTGCAGCATAGTCTCACCGGTGCCATGTACAGAGGGACAATCACTGCGCTGGTTCTGCTGACCACACTGATACAAGCCAGGATGTTGTTGACCTTCTTGGTCACACGCTGGTTCATGATCAGCTGCTGTTAACCAGCACCTCCAGGCCCTTTTCCAGCCACTCTTTCCCAAGCCAGTAGTGCTGCATGGGGTTGGTGTGACTCAAGTGCAGGACCCTGCACTTCAGTTTGTTGACCCTCATGCATACAGTTGGCCTTGGCCCAACAATCCAGGTCCCTCTGTGGAGCCTTCCAGCAGATCAACAATTGCACCCAATTTAGTGGCTTCTGCAAACTGAGTCATCCTCTCATCCAGATCATTGGTAAAGATATTAAACAGAACTGGTTCCAATACTGGGTCCTTGGGAACGCCACTTGTGACTGGCCACCAGATGGATTTAACTCCATTCACCACCATTCTCTGGGCTCAGTCAATGTTTTACCCAGTGAACAGTGCAGCCATCCAAGCCATGAGCAGTCAGTTTCTTCAGGAGAATGTTGTGGGAAATAGTGTCAAAGACTTTACAAAAGTCTAGGTAGACAACATCCACAGCCTTTCCTTCATCCACTAAGCAGGTAACCCTGTTAAAAGAAGGAGATCAGGTTGGTCATTGAGGACCTGACTCTCAAAAACCTATGTTCAGGCCTGATCACCTGGTTGTCCTTGTATGTGTTGCAGTGATGGCATTGAAGATGGTATGTTCCATGACCTTTCCCAGAACTGGGTTTGGACTGACAGGCCTGTAGTTCCACAGATCCTCTTTCTTGTAGATGGGCACCAAGTTTGCTGACCTCCAGTTAACTGGGACCTCCTTAATCATCCAGGGGTGCTGGTAAATCAGTGAAAGTGACTTGTGAGCTCTTTTGACAGCTCGCTCAGTGCCTTTGGGTGGATCCTATCCAGCCCCATAGACTTGTGTGTGACTAACAGGGGTAGCAGCTCACTGACCACTTCCTCCTGGATTATGGGGATTTCAATCTGCTCCTTGTCCCTGTCTTCTGGCTCAGAGGACTAGGTACCCCAAGGAAAACTGGTCTTGATAAAAAGATTGAAGCAAGGAAGGCTTTAAGTAACTCAGCATTTTCCTCATCCTTTGTTTCCCCCTGCATTAAATAAAGAATGGAGATTTTCCATAACTATACTTTTGTTACAAATATATTTAAATAAACTGTTTTTATTGGGTTTTGGAGGTTTTTTTGGTTTTGTTTTGTATTGGTTTTTACATTAACAACAGTAGATTTAGTTCTTGTTGGTCTTTGGCCCTTCTGATTTTCTCCCTGCAGAACATCATGACATCTTTGTAGTCCTCCTGAGTGGTTTTCTCTTTTTTGCAATGGTCATAAACTCTCTTTTTTTCCTGAGTTTCAATCAAAAGTCTCAACTGATCTTCTTCTCCATTGTCTCATCTTTCAACACGTGGGTATTGTCTGCTTCTGCACCTTTGACAATTCCTTCTTGAAAAATTTCCAGTCTTTATGGACTCCTTTGCCCCTTCAGAACTGGCTCCCAAGGGACTCTCTCAGCCAGACTCTTTAACAGGCCAAAGTCTGCCCTCCAGAAGTCCACACTAGCAGTTCTCCTTATTCACCTCTTTATTTCTCCAAGAATTGAAAAATATAGTTTCATTATCTCTATGCTCAGGGTGGCCTCCCGCTACCCACAAGTCCTTCTCTGATTGCAAGCAGCAGGTTGATATTAAGGAAATGCATTCTGTATAGATGCTGCATTTCTACTGTACAGGTTGAGAGGACTTGTGTGGAGTTTCAACATACCAGATTGCCAGATCCCAAGCAGATTTTGAACATCTTTGGCAAATACTCAAATTTCTCTCTTTCCACCATGAAGAGAAAATGGCCAACAAGGGAAAAGAACTACAAAACCAAATCTCATTATCAGATGGGTTGTGATTCTGTTCTATTTCAGAATTTCTAAGTGCAATGACTAGGGAGAACAATCTGATCCCTTACCTCCTGCATCTCCTGTATTTTGGTTTGGTTACCTTCTTTCATTTGGATGTTTTGTACTCTGTGGGGTTTTGTCCACACATTTAGTTTTTAAAAAAATCAAAGTGTGTTTTAAATTTGAAGTTACTGAAAGTTAAGGGACTTTGACAGCTTGAAGACTGAGCTTATATGTAGGCAAAAAAATAAAGCTGCTTTTCACATTCTCATATTTAAGACCATAGCTTTCTTAAATATGTACTGCAGCTGAGAATTGTTCTCGATCAGTCTTTGTTCTGTTAAAGCTTAGCATCAGAAAGTTGATATAAAGGATATTCTTCTACCTTGGAATATTCAGTTCTTTGAAAATAGATTGTACCTGTATCAGCATCACAATAATCTCAAAGCACATTAGAGATAAAGGTCTTTTATGATAATTGATAGAGTATGAGAACAGGTTATTGGATTGCTTATAATTGCTTATTCCAGTGTGCATTGATATAATACATTTTGATAAAGAACTTCATGATGTCTGAGGCTTCTTTTTTTCAGATGCAGTAAACCTTACTTTCCAAAGAGGACTCAGACTAGCTGGTTTAAAGCCAGAATGCGCTGAGTGACAAAGTGTGCTATATCTATAAAAAAATCTCTTTTTATACAGGGAACTTTCCTATGTGAATTTAAAACTAAGTCAGTTAAGAACATTTCTTAGTATATCCCTGACTTCATATGAGCCATTAATTCTGGCTACCACAAACACAACTAGAATGAGCTGTGACAATCTGAACAAAATAAAAATTCATTTGCCTTCAGTAATATAGGATATAAGCTTAATTGCTGCATATATAGAACCTGAGAGGCTAAATCCCTCTGATTAGAAAAGTCACAGAATGGGTATCTGTTTTTATTACTGTAAACTTAATTCTTTTTCTGTAAACACTCATGGTTTTCATCCACTATAAATAAACCTAGCAACTAAAACATAGTATTGTCTACTCCTCTGATTTTAACATGCATTTTGTACCATTTGCTGGTTTTTTTCTTAAAGCCTCAATTCCTGGAGATATGAGATTGTTGAGCAATCTTAACTTCCATTATGAAAAATGTTAACACTTAGATTTCATAGTTGTAGAGGAAAAGCTTGAAAATGCGAAGCCTAAGGCTTATAAACCGTTCAGTCTAACAAAAAAGAAATCTAAAATCATTAGATTTTTTGATCAACATTATTTTTTAAAATCTCATTTAAATGAGCCTCATTTCAGGTTGGTGTGGAAGGGGAGGAAAAAAGGAAGGATGGTTTTGAATGTAAGAGGTTTATAATACTGAAAATATAGGCACAATTTTAAGATACAATTGCATACTCAGCTTCCTTCCCTGATGTTTCTGATACATTGCTGATATACTCACAGTTTTTGAAGTGACTTTCACAGTAAAAAAATCTGTGTAAAAACATAATGGATTTTTGATAACAGAAAGCCTTTAACTGCTGAAGAATCACTTTCTAAAATATTTATAATGGCTTAAACAGAATTTAAGAGCTTTCTGCATAAAAAACCATTCTGCTTTCTGCAAAAGAAAGCCCTGGTGAGGCCTTAGCTGAAGCACTGAGTCCAGTCCTGGTCTCCCCAGACAAGAGATACATGGAGTTCCAGTTGAGGTGAAAGATGTTGAGGCAACTGGAGGACCTCAGGAGTAAAAGCTGAGGGAGCTGGGCCTGTTTAACCTTGAGAAGAGATGACTGAGAGGGGACCTCATCAATAAGTATCTGAAGGGAGAGTATCAAGAGGATGGAACCAGGCTCTTCTCAGTGGTAACAGGAGAGACAATGACAGAAACCGGCATACAGGAAGTTCCACCTGAACATGAGGAAGAACTTCTTTAGTGTAAGGGTGACTGAGCACTGAAACGTTGCCCAGAGAGATTGTGGAGTCTCCTTCTCTGGAGAGATCCAAAAGCTGTCTGGACATAATTGTAACATGCTTTTGAGGGTCCTGCTTGAGCAGGAAGGTGGGACTACATGACCTCCAGTGGTCCCTCCCAACCATTCTGTGAGGGCTTGAGATTTAAAGCACAAAAAACACTGTTCTTTTTAATTACATTCATTGTAAATTGAAAGGTCTACATTGGAGTACAAGAATGGTTATAGAATGTTGAGTAACAAGGCTCTACACAAGGGATGAAAGGATAGTTTTCTGTTGTACTTAGCTAGTTGGTTGTTTATATTCAATGCAGTGCTCATTAAAGTGCCAAATTTTCACATGAGTTCACACCATCATATTTATTGAGGTTCCAGTCCTGAAAAGTGCAGAGCAGTGGTGTTGAGGATGCTCAATAGACATTGGTTGGTTCTTTGCAGATTTAAGCAGTAAGAATCAGCAAAGTAAATTTTTCCTAATTACTTCTCATTTCTCCAAGCTGGAACCTTCAATTCTTGATTAGACAAGTCCATTCTGGAATAATTGTACATACAGTATTTCTTTCCTCTCCTGTTTACTACTTTTGTCTGTCAGCAGGTGTTCTGTGACAATCTAGTCTTGGCTATTGAAGATGAGCAGTATTTGCATTAGAAATGAAGCCAAGCATAGCATTGCATTTTATGTACTCTTTGCTGATAATGGAATCATGAAAATAGAGAATTCACTATTAAAAAAAAAAAGGAGCGAGAAATTATTTAATACTTTTAGAAGATACTTGCAAAGGAAAACTTTTCAATGTGTTCATTTCAATTAAAAAGGAAACACAAAACCCTTTAACAAACAGAAAAGAAAACAGCACACTGGAACAAAAAAGGAAGAGGAAATAATACTGTCAAAAATCTGTCCTGGTAGACCACAGCTCTGGGGTGTTCTTTCTTTGGATCCTGTTAAGACCTATTCCAGGCCCTTACTCAGTTGTTTATTTTCAATAGGAATCAGTACTCTGGACGTTAATTAGTACTGTAAAATGTTGATAAAATTTTCATCAGAGATATTATTCACTTTGTTTGATTTATTCCATTTCAGAATACTACAGTGATTCTGTACATTAATAGTGAATAATGGCTACCATAATATCTTGGATGACTTCTCACCACTTATTTGCTACTCTCTAGTCCCCCTACTGAAGGTAGTGATTATATTCATAAGAAGATGAGCAATAAATTTTGGTGCAATTTCTAAATCACAAAATTGTTAGGGGAATTGGGCCAGATCTGTCAGCCCAACAGAGGCATTGCTGCCACAGTTTCAAGCCCCTAGTCCAACTACTTGCAAGGTTGAGCATGTATTGCCAGTAGGTGCACACACAGAGCACTCAAACACAACAGAAACTTACATATAGGATCAGAGAATCACAGAGTGTTTGGGGTTTGAAAGGACCTTTAAAGATCACCTCGGTCTAATCTATCTGACATAGGCAGGGACATCTTTCACTGGATCAGATTGCTCCAAGCCTTGTCCAACCTGATCTTGAACACTTATGATAGGATATCCACAATTTCTCTGGACAACTTGTCCCAATGCCTCAACACCCTCATAGTAAAGCATTTATTCTTATATCCAATCTAAATCTGTTCTCTTTCAGCTTAAAACCACTGCCTCTTGCCCTGTCACTACAGCCCTTGGTAAAAAGTCTCTCTCCATCATTCCTATAAGTCACCTTTAAGGATTGACAGGCCACAATCCCCAGACTCTAAGACTTTCCTCATAAGAGAGGTAATCTTCATTACTCTATTCTGAACTCACTCTAGTAGTTCCCAGTCCTTTTTGTTCTGAGGATGCCAGAGCTGATGCAGTACTCCAAATGGGGTCTCATGAGAGAAAAGAGAGGGGAAATCACCTTCAAACTGCTGGACATTCTAGTTAATCAATAAATTGCTTCAGTTAATATGAAACAATTAAGAAAGCTTTGGTATAGTCACAATGAAAAGGAAATTATTGACCCTAAAAATCTTTGATCAATGGTTTGACTTTGATTGGAGGAGCTTATCTTTGTTTTGTTTGAACATTAATTTTCTTCAATTTCCTTGTTCATTTTCTTAAAATTTAGCATACTTTAGCATTTGTGTGACTGGAGCTATATAACATTTATCTTTGGGAAAGGCATTTTTTATGGTACAGTTTACTAAATGCATTTCTATATACTGATGAATGAATCTAAATAAACTGTAGCAATACAGTCAAGGGATACATTGCTTATTTATGTAAATGAAAAACAAACTCACTGGGAAAATGGCCTCATTTGTTCCTGGGAAGTCTTATGCTTGATTCACTTAATATGGGCAGCTGTGGGGAAAAGAGCATCATGCAGCTTTTCACCAGAATCTTCATTAAAATCTGTCATATAAGAACTTAGGGACAAGAAGCAATTTTTGATGTTTTCACAGCTAAACCCTGGGTATCTTAGTTCTATTTTAATTAATGTAATGTATGTAGTTAAGCAATTATAAATATAGGGGAGAGTGTGTGTAGAGTGGACAAATCCAGAAATTAAAATCTGAAAGCTCTTGTGGAGGTGGGAGAGAAATTCTGCTCTTGAATTCAGGCCCATGCTGTATGTTTGATGGTGAGAGCCATAAGGGCATTTGCACATTTTTCAGGCCGATACATGTTGCCAGAAAATCCCCAAAGAATCTACTTAATATCTTAGGAATTTTATTTTTCCGTACAAAAGATTCTGTGCATTGCTATTCTATATGTGCCAGAAGCTGCCAGCTGTTTGCAACTTTGTGGAGCCTGCCTAGATTCATGTACCCTATCTCCTGCATGGAGATGTAATTGCCTACTTGCTTTTGTGACTTTCTGCACTGCTGTGTGGGTGCCCAGACTGGACAGGGACTATTTGCCTGTTCAGAGTGCCATGTCTGTCATGTTTTCACTCTGATGTCAGGAGAGGGCCTCAATTCCAGATGTTGTCCCAGGAATAACTCCCTTACTAATCCAATAAATTGTTATTATTGGCTTCTGTTTTGACTCTGTATACTAGCAGTGCAGTTGAATGTTTTGAAAAAACTAGCTTTGTTGAGGTAACCTAGGAAATAGAGGATTGTTAAAGTAATAATTACTCTGTGCTGAGATATGGAAGTCGTTTGGAAGATACATAATATTGGCATTTCAGATGATTGAAAGAATCGGGGAACTGGAGCTTCAATGATTTTAACTTTGTTGTTCATCAAGTATAATATTGCAAGGCACAAAGGCTAAAACTGACTATTTTAGTAAATTTTCTTTTATTCTTTACTATCTGTGCTGTGGTAGCACTTGACAGCCGCCAATCATTGACCTGGGAGCTGCTAGAAGAGGAAGACACTTTCAAAAAGAAACAGAAGGTGAGCCTCTTCTATGAGAATGCAAGGAATATAACAGGAGTTTACTCTTCAAAAAGCTGCATGTTCACACAGTAAGCATTTGTTGTTTTAGTAGAAGACAGAGTATAACAGTTAAGGAAATGAGGCATGTGCAGTCTTGCTGATTTAGGTAGCATTTTAGGGAAAGTCTCTGTCAGCTTCCTGAAACTAAGTCAATATTACAGTCTCAAGAGCATGGGAAATCTTAAGGCAAGTTCCTCCCTAAAGCAGGAAAGTAATCAGATTTCACACCATGGAAAATGACAGATAGCATTAAGAAGCAAACATCTAAAATTTTTCAAAAGTAATTTCTATGTTGAAGTGTTCAAAAGATAGGTGGCATGACAACTGTGCTCATGGCTTTCCTTTAGGAATTTTTTAATGTATCTTCATCAACCGATCAGCACTTTCAAGGTGATGAATAAGCTAAGTCTGAAATAAATCTGAAATGAATACAGCTGAGCAAGAGGAATGCTTTCCATTTTTTACAGTAAAATCATAAATATCATTCCTTTGAGAAAGTTACTATTAATTTTCCATAGTTTAGGGAAAACACATTGTTCAGAAAATCAGCTGACATTTAATCAAGCACTTTCAATTATTTTCTATGCAATTAAACATAAATCAAATAAACGGTTATGCTTGAATCATATTACTACTTGCATATATATTTTTATTCATAGACATGCAGTATGTTTTCAACAAATTAACATAACAAAGATGAAAACTATATCAACATATAAATAGTTAATGTCATGGTAATGAAAAATAATTTATTTCCAGGATATGCTGGATGAAGAAGAAATGTTACATTTCTCTGAACTAGGTCTCCTTTTTATGCTGAGAACAGATATTCTGAAGATAAATTGAAGAAATAGAAATGTCTGCAGAAAGTAATAAAGGAATATAAATATCAATAAAAATGCTTGCTTGTTGTATCTTGCTGTGGAAAAATGTAGTATGATTTCAGCTGGAACACTAAATTAATAAACAATAAAGCAAACCTTTTCACCACCAGTAAATTCTTTGAAATGCTACCTCTAATACATGCAGAGGATTAAGAACCCAGAGCTTGGGGTCATGTGATGCATGCTGTAATAAAGCTGTAAAAAAATTTCCTTGTACAGAAAGGGAAAAAAAAGTCATATATATTTATATGTATGTGTGTGTGTATATATATATATATATATATAAACCCTATAAAATATTTGTAGGGAGTGAAAATTCCTTATGTAGGGAATGAAAATTCAGAGTGGATTGATAGAAAACTTCGATACTGAATAGAAAACTTATACTGGGCCAAAACAGAGCTCTCAGTCTGCTTCAGCTTTCTGAAGTCTTACCTCACGCATTAGCTTTTTGGCTGGGCAGTGGGGAGGAGGAAAAATATTTCCCCTGCCCTTTCTGTCTCATTATTCATCCTCCCTTGGGTAAAGTAGTCCTAATGAGAAGCAATTCTTTGGCTTCCTTGCTACTGCTGATCCACAGCACTGCATATAAAGTTTTGATGGAAAAGAAATAACAGCTAATTATAAGTCTGTTTTTTTGGCACCAAACTTGGCATTCGGTATTTATATGTCCTCTATCTGAGAGCAATGTACATATTTCAAAACTTGCAAAATTGAGGTGCAGTGGTGCTCTTTAGGGACCAGACCAGATATCAAAAATGGATGTTTCCCTATGGCAGTAGCTACCTCAGAGCAGAAAGTACTGGAAATTGAAGAGCTGTGTAAAAGCATTGTCTGAGACAGGAGCATCTTATTGCATTTCAGGTTCTTCCCAAAATGATGAGAAGTTAATTTATTAGGGCCTCAGGCCACACCTCCATGCCAAGGAATCGTAGAAAAATGAGCCCCAAACCTGGCGCTACAATGATCTTATTGATTTCAAATCTGGTCGCAATGACTTCTTGAGCAGTGAGTCAGCATCTTGATTGCTTGTTTGACAAGAGTATTCTTGCCAGGAATCTGATCTAGTGGCAATCTAGGATTATAGCTAGATTAAAGCAGACATTTGGGAATGTTTGCCTACTATATTAGAGATTGACCACCTAAAGATTTTGAAAGCTTTCAAAGCCTTCAAATGGAAAGTCCGAAAAACAAAAAAACAACTAACCAAACTGGCTTGGTGAACTAGCCTCACAGTTTATTTAGAAAAAAACAGGAATGCTGAAGCTGTTTTCCTCTCTAGAAATAGTCTGACAGAGAATTAATGTTTAGTAGAAGAAGTAAGTCTGATTTTTTTGTGCCTCTGTTTTCCTTACCAGCAGTAGCCCTTAAGTATTAGGGATAGCCTAGAAAGCAGAAAGCTGAGCACAAAGCTGTTCCTCACTAAATCAGTTATTTCCCTGTGTACATTTGGAATTGATAGAAGTCAGTAACTCACAATAAGGCAACAAAAGTTTTTGAGTGTAATTCACAAGGCTAAAAATTGTGGCACCCAAAGGGACATGCTTTTAGCTTGCACTGGAGAAGGAAGACTCACTTGTGGCATACAGCATAAATAAGCTTTGCTATTGCCTTGATAGGGTTTTATGGTACTGAACCCAGGTTTTGCACCACTGCAAAAGCAAAATACAATCAAAATTACAGCCATCTGAAAAAAAAGCGCTGTGTTGCGAATAATATGAGAAGATAGGTAAGGAAATGCACTGAATCATGAACTGATAATCACAAGGGATGGGAACAGTATTAGCAGATAAATGGGAAAGAGTGATTGAGGTGCACAAAGCTCAAACTGACTACAAGACCTTTAATGTGCTGCAGTAAGTTTATCCAGACTTGGTACTCCACTCAGGCTGCAGCTTGAGGGAGTGCTTAAAAGTGAGGAGTTGATATCATCTGTGATGAGTGGGTGTGCGAACACATCTTAGAAACTTGTCTGGAGTGAGTTTAAGGGTTTTCTTTTTAGAGCTACTTTGAAGGAAGGCAAATCAGACTGGTGCGTGTTATTTATTTGCTGTGAAATGTTTTCTTACTGTTTTTAGCCAGATGACCAGTTTGGAGAAGTAAATTTAGTTGGCTAAGGGAAAATGAAAAAGCTTTTGTTTTTGTCCCTTTTTTAGCAACTTTTTAATGCCTTGTCATAAGCTCAGGAGTAAGAGAGTTTCCATGGCAAAGGAGTTTGGTAGCATATTGATCTTTCATTTATATTTAAATGAGTCAGACACAAACTATAATTGGTGGTGTGATCAATGTTTTTGCTTATAATTTATATATATATTTAATATAAATGGATACAAAATACACATTCCAGTCTTATCAGTACATGCAAAATAGTAACTTGTTATGAACTTGAAATTTCATTCTTACAGTCTGTCTTGTATTACAGACTGTCATTAAAACTTAAGAAATTAATCATGTGGTCTTTCACTATTGCTTTTTTCCCCCCAGAAACAAACACAACCTCTTCATAATTACAGATAAAAGATAAGAGAACAAGTCTTAGTTTCTAAATATTGCAAATAGTCATTAATAACTGTATCTTTCAGTTTTATGTTTCACTGCTTTCATTGCAAACTGCTTTCACCGCACTTGTGAGCTCATGTGAACACTAAAGAATTTTGTCTTTACGGTACACACAACTCTTCTTTTGTTCCTTCAGTGAACACAGAATTAATCTGTTTTTCTTCTGGGGTTTAAAAAAGCACCGTGATATATTCCTACAAAGACATTGCTAGATTTAAATTTTGCTCTATCTTGTGAGAATACAGATATAAAATACAGATATGCATTTAAGAATAGAAGTACCCATGAGTAGCATTTCAGTTTTTTAGACAATATCAACAATGTAACCTATGTAACACTGGTGCTTAAGGACTCTTTAAGTACTTTGTGCCTGTTTCTGCCCTCTCTTGCTGGCCCCAAACTGATGGTTTTCCACTGATCAAAAAAATATATTCCTCTCTTAGTTCTGTGGGTTCCAGTGGTGGCTGTTCAATATTGAACCCATGACAGGAATGAAAATAAAATCTATCTGGAAATACATAACCTCCTTTATCTTCATTGCCCTTATAGGTCTAATATCTTGGTCTCTTCAAACATAATTTCTATTTTCATTCTGAGGAGAAAAAAAATATTGTCTGATACTATAATGGCTACTTCTGATAATAATAAATGTCAGCGTGCAAATGAAGAGCTACAGAGGAGGAGGGTCTTCAGTGTTCTGAGTCAGAGTTTCCTCCAAGGCTGTGTTACGATCTGCCCCTGAAGGTGAGGGTAATTGAGGTTCTTGTTAATAGATCCCTTAGGGCAGATTAGAGTGAAAGGAAACCAGTGGAGTTTTATATATATATTTATCTAGGGTTTAGTTTAGAACAATATTGTTTCAATGGAAAGGAGGTATGTAGCTGTTTTAGTTATTATCTGTATAAAAGTATAAAGATATCACTTAAGAAAACATATAAGGAAAAGAAAGAAAGAAAATGAAAGGATAAGAGTAGAAAACAGAGAGGAAAGATATCACATGGATCAAGCGACAAGACCTGATTGTTGTAATTTCAATGTCTGTACATTGAAGTGATGGTTGCAGTCTTGATCTGTCATGAGTGAGAGAAGCTCATGAAACATAGAGTTCAATGGGTTAATATATATTCAGGTTCAAGTGGGACCAGGTACCTCCCCTGGGAAGTGGAGGGGAGTTTTACACTGTCTGGCATAACACAATACTGTGGATCCATGCAGTCCTTTAGTGGGAGGCTCCAGAAATTAGTCCGGGGGCACTTCAGGAATATTTGGTGGCTTACTACACCTTCGAAGACATGATAGCTACCTCTCAGAGCAGCATAGTTGAGCCAGTTAACCCCGTCAGAAGGGATGAATAGCTTCAGGCCTACATACAAATGTCCTTGTGAATGTGAATGTCCAAATACCTTGCTGGGGGCAGGGATTTTTACAGCTGAGTTGTGTAAGCAAGGACATTGGCAAGATAAAAGGCATTATCCCACCTACCAGGCCTTTTCCCTTATTTGGATCAAAGTCCATCTTGTTGAAAAAATAAGGTTAGTTTGTTGTGTTCATGCTCTGGTGATGCTTGCTGACCCCCTCTGCATCTGGGCTGTTCTTATGCAGATCAGAAGATGCTTCTATAAAAAACAACCACTTCTCAAGGCAGGCATGTAAAGAACTTAAAGATCTTTTTCCTTGAAATAAAATTTTGAAATGTTTTTCTTTTACAACTTATGGGGGGAAGGAGGAGAGGAGGGAGAGAAACTCTGCTTTTCCTGTAAGGAAATAATAAAATATTTCCCATCAGTGTAATATTCTGTGTATTTTTATATAAACTCCAGGTTTTAAAAGATGGGAAAAAAAACCAGATTCTACATGTATAATCTGAGAATAAAGCTTGAAGCTTTCAGAGGAAAGTATCTTAATAAAATTCTTCTGAGAGTAAAACCCATTTCTCACTTCACTTGGCATTTCTTCTCCATGAGCTACCTTTTTTACCTCAACAGAATATAAATGAGTAATATATTCAAAGTAAACTGAGTTACATTCTTTCAAAAGAAATAGCATTGAGTTGAAAATGGAACCTATGGTTTTCAAGATGCTTCCAGACATACAACTGCTTTCTCACATAAAGAACAACACCCTCTCCTCCTCATACCATCCTTTCCTTCCTAAAGACTCTGTATCCCTTCATTGCATGGCTGCAATCATAAATAGATAAATAGAAGGACTAACAGTGGAAGTCTCAGGACTGATCTGAGGACCCATACTGGTTCTTGGCTGCTGAACCACTGATCACAACCCTTTCAGTGTGGTAGTGCAGCCAATCTCTCATTCATTGTCCATTTATCCAGCCCATATTGCACCAATTTGGAGATAGAGACTAAGAAGAATATATGTGTCAAAGACCTTGCTAAGTCAAGATATACAACATGCACATCCCTCCCCTTGTCCAAAAAATCAGTTGCCTTCTTGCAGAAAGCAAGGAGGTTGGTCAAGAATTATTTCCTCTTGTTAAACCTGTGCTACTTCTATAACTTTTTGTTTATTTGTTTATTTCTAACAGGATTTGCTTCATAACGTTTCCTGGGACCTTCAGAGGAGAGGCTGACTGGTCATAGTTCCTCAAATTGCCCTTCTTGCCTTGCCCTTCCTGAAAATGGGTGTGAAGTCTTCTTCAGTCATCAGGAACATTTCCAATTCCCATGACTTTTCAAAAACTATAGACAGTGCCCAGCACCCTTCAGATTTCTCAGGTGCATCCTATCTGGTCAAATGTATATACATGTGGATTAAGTGGTCCCTAATCCTTTCTTCCTTTATTATGGGTAATGTTTTGATGCTTGAGAATGCTCTTACCATTGAAAACTGAGGAACAGAAGGCTTTAAGAATCTGTGATTGTCACAGACATGACCCATGAGGGTTACTCCATCTGTGGCTATAGATTGTGACCATGGGTTTCTCAGGATTCTTTAGTACACAAGGTCACGGAAGCCTGGGTTTCTGAGAATTTCTTTATTACAAATTTCTACAAAGTACTCTTTTACTATTAGTAAACCCTCCTACACATTTATATACTACTATCACAAGTAAATATACATTACAAGTCACCACAAAATTACCACTAGGAAAGCAACTATATATTACAAGAGTAAACCAAATATATATATGTATATTGCAAGTAAGTTCGTAATTCCAACTAGTGAAGTAAGTATATACTTATGACACATTACCTGTGAGAGGACCAATAAATATATTATGTGAAATATTAATAGTACAACATTCACCAAACCATTCCCAGGAGTGGGGCTAATCAACGATGGACAAGTCCCTCTTCAAAGATGATTCATGTTACAGAATACAAAGTCAGACATGTGTGCCTAGAAAGTGTCTGGTCTGTCCAGGAGGTTTTGTGCATGGAAGCTCTTTCAGAGAAGCTCATTTTAAGTAGGAGGGAATTACTTTTGGGGTAGACATATAAGTAGGCATAGGACTACTGTTACTGGAATAGTTGTTGCTGACTTTTGTTATCCTGCACTCATCCAGGTGTTTGTCCTGCCCACTACCCACCTTCAAGGGAAGTTTTGGCTGAGTTTATTAGGGATTACTCAGGGCTCCTGACTGAGGAGATGTCCTTCTTTGCCAGTGTGTTCAGCTGGTTGCCTTTGTGGCTACTCTATCAATACCTCAACTTTTACCCTCTTGCTTTTCACTAGGTCCCTTGTCCCACTAAGCAATGGGCTCACATGCTCCTTAACTTAACCACTGATGCACTCACATGCACTGTACTTTTAGTATGTGTTGTCAATGGTTCTGAAGCAAGATGTGGTTGTTTCCACTTTTTCCAATCAATGTTAAACTTAGATTTGAATGATGATCCCCAAGAGCTGTTATCTCACTGTTTGAGAAGTCTCCACTTCCTCTTGTCTCAAAGGCCCATAGACTCTGAACCAGATTTTGGGCTTGTTATGTAAATTATTTCTGTCCCTGTAATTAAATGGAAGTCTATATAAATGTCTATGACACTGAAGCACTTATCTGAAAAAGCTTTGTAATTACATGAAAAAAAATGACAGCAGCTAAACGACTGCATTCCATGTGAAGAAATGCAGCTTAAGTATGGAGTGGGTAGAAGAATGGCTACAAGCATAGATATAAATAATTAATCTGAGCATTTTAATTGCATCAGTTACATGTATGCAAGTATATCTTAAGAGTCTTGCAGATAAAATTTATTGTCTTGGATTGCTTGTAAGTAATAAACGTATTAGCCTTTTCCCTTCTGTTTCATAATTGAGCTATTCAGGCATTTAATTCTTGCTTCTAGTTAAATGAGCAATTTTAATTACAAAGTAATTGATTGAACAGTGCAAATACACTTCAGTTCCAATTAATATGGAGGTATTATGTGGTGCATTGTACCAATACATCTTTTGTTACTGTGTCTGTATATCCTCACACTCTATTCACTAAAATGAATGGGAGTTGGTGGATGCCTTTTTGTTTCTTCAGAAAACATGGTGTTAGAGCTCTTGGAAGTTTTACTGTAGCAAAATTATTAGGACATGTTTGAACTTGTTCTAACTAGATAAGACTTTGTACAAAAAAAAAAAAAAAAAAGGTGCCCTGACATTTTCCATGTGTTTCTTTAAGGATCTTTTAAATTGCAGAGAAAAAAACTCTAGAAGTAAGGCTAGTTTTGACTAATACATTACTCTCCAATGCATATTAGTTAGTCATAACATCTTTACTGGATGTGCTGCCCCACCTTCTCCTTGAGTTGAGAATATCTTTTTTTAAGTTCTTCTTTTATTCAGGCTTGACTACTTAAATAAGGATTGATATGTTTTCTGCTTGTTGCTTCTTGTGAACAAGGCTATATTTAAGATTAAATCTGACCACCAACCTCTGCCCAAATTAAATCTGACCACCAACCTCTGCCCAAATTGCTGTTTGTCTACAAACTTCTCAGCATCCCTCTCCCCTAACTTTACTGGAGATTTTTATGCTTGCATATGCCAATTGTTATATGCTGGCTTTTATGTATGAGTGAGGAAAGGGTGAGCAGCAATAATTGTTTGCTTGAATTTCACCACTTGAATGACCGTGTTTTCTCCATCTCTCTCCAAACTGATTATTTCCCCTTCTTCTCCCAGTCACTTGAAAGGTATGAGTACCACACCCATAGTGGTGTTACCTACTATCACTTTCATCTTTCTTTTACCAGTAGGAACAAAACCTGATTTTCAGGTGCTCAAACAAAAGAAAAGGAATTGTACTATTAATAGAAATAGCGAATATACAGAACTATCAGATTGCTCTCTTTATCTCCACAAAATATTATTATTTTTGTGTACCTGACATGTTGGCTTGCCTTTGTATTTTTATCATTATATACAGGGGTATATTAGTGTTTTGACATTAATTTGCAGATTCAGCTTTTGAAGAACGATTTTCTCAGCTATTCATATTATGCCTGATATCTAGGATGCTACGACCCTGACATTTCTTTTTGGATACTACAGTTATTAAATAACTAACCAATAACATGTTGCCAAATATGTATTTGGATTCTGTGTTTGACACACATTCCTAAGAAAACAGTTACCTACGAAGTCCTACAAGCAAACATCCAGGAGTTTCACCCTATTTCATATGAAGGGAGAAAAGTAAGTATATTTGCATAGATAGCAAATACCCTCGCCCATAATTTTTCTTAAATCATTCATATGAGATAGACAGCTCTTTGGATAGCACTCTTCAGTTATGTTGAAACTACTAGTTCAGAAATCTTTTTACAGCATGCAGGTAATTACAAATAATTCCCAGCATAATTCATTTTCTATAGGAGAAATGGAGAAACTGAAAGTAAACTGTCTTCCAGATAAAGAGCTACCTGTTTATTTGAGGAAGAGTCATGGTATAAGTAACTCTTTTTCAGTTTGACTAAGATTAGTTACGTTCAGATTTTTCATGGTGAGAACATAAGACAGAATGCCCAGTTTTACACTCTATCCTAATTGATAAATCTTTGTATCTGCACAGGAACTTGCCCCTTTTTGTCTGTAAGAATGAGGTCAAGATTTACTCTAGGAAATTCAGACCATACAGGAGTCTCCCATGCCAGTTTTAGAGCATGTAGACATCTTCTCATACTTCTTTTGATTCTGCATTTGCTAATTGGTCATGCTTTGCTTCTGTACTTATCGCATTCTTGGCACAAGCTATAAGAGATAAAGAGGAAGATCTGAGTGATAGCCTACAATGTAAGAAAATGGATGTGCCTCTCTTGACTGAGCCTCGGGTCAAGTGAGCCATCTATTCTCTGATTTCTTAATTTTCTAGTAGTTGTCCTTCTGTAGTATTTTAGCCTAAGTGATAACAAGAAGTTTTGGAAATTGAACACCATCAGTGTGAAACAGCCTGTTATAACCTGGTCAGTGGTTTATGAGTTTGATGCTTTGAACAGTGTAGATATCTCTTTCTCAAAATATTGAAGATTATTCTTTATTTTAAGTCACGAACAGCATTTTCTGGCCACATCATTTGTAAATTTTATTTCTTCTGGCACTTCTGAAAGCTTTTCTTTCCCCATTAAATGCATGGCAGTAAAAGTCTATGAAATCTTGGATAACGAATTATCCTGAATCCGTAGGAGAAAAACTACACACATCAGCAGTTAATATGAGGAATAGAAACTCAGAATAACACATATTTTAGAATATTTTAAAATGAAAACTACAACCACACAAGAAAAAAAGAGCAACAGCAACAATACCTAGAAAAAAATCCCAACAAACAAACAAAAACTTTAACAAAAAGCTTAATTATCTTTTCTTCTTTTTTGCTTTATGTGTTTTCAATTTTCCTGTAGTCTTGGTTTAATAAATTGTAAATACTGCAGACCAGAGTCTGTGAAATATGTCTGTCATATTTTTATTTGACTTAATGTCTTCTGCAGCAATATTTTAGCATTATTCTAGAAATCTCACTGTGGAGCAGCCTCAGCAAAGTGGCTGTGCCCTGATTTGATGTCAAGTGCTATTATTGAAAGGGTGACAGGAAACGATATGCTGGTGGCAACTTAATGCTGTTTCTTAACAGCAGTCTGGATTGCAATCTGCATGTATTCCAGAGCACATTCAAAGGTCTGCGAAGGTTCTTCACTGAAAAGAAAATTCATGGAGAATCTTGTGTTACTCAAATTGTACAGCTGAAAGTATTAATTTCTCTTTCTCTTTCCTGCCCTCCCTAAACACACATTCCCGGCTCTGACAGTACACATGCCTGGGATTTGCTTTTCCAGTGAAGAGAACATGCCTGTTTGATGTAGGTGGTAGAATCTGCCTCCACAATTACATAATGTGACAGGGACAATGACTTGAAAACAAGGCTATTAATATTCAGAGAGCTAAAAATTGCTGCCATAGTATTTCCTGAAACTGCTGTCATTCCTTGGTACAATACAAACCCTTATATTAATATTCAAGGAAATAATCTTTGCTGTGTTTTTCAAGGCGATCCCTTCCCACCAAGCCCTGCAAAAATTATAGCTGGAATTTTCTCTTATGTAATCTTTCTTTTTAGTACCTAGTGTGAGATTGATGTTATATAATCACATCTTACTTAAAAGTATAATTAAATCCCTTATTTTCCATATAATGAAATGAGCAGAGCCTCTAAAACATCTCAGAGGTATCAGTCAGTAGAACTACTGAATATATACAATAAATGGTCTTGATTTTTTCTGTTAATTGGTGGGTTTGGGGCTATGAACTCCTCTCTGTCTGTAAAAATAAGAAATAAACTCCCTCATCATGCACATTGCAGAAACAAATGCTTTAAATCATGGTAATGAAAAACAGCTGAAAATACTTCCCCTGTTGCAGTTTGTGTGTTTCAATAAGCATGACAAGTATGAAGGGGAAGAAAATATATGTCCTTTCCACTGTTGAAATAGCTCACCAAATACAATGGCAGTATGACAGTAAGCAGCTTTACTGGCACACACCGGTGCACGCTGTGTAGCAGTAACACGAAATGGACAAATGCCAACCCTTCTTTATCAGCAAAAGGATACTATGAGAAACTTAAAAAATACTTTCTTCTAATCTCTTTACCTTTTGAGTTATGTATAAGTTTTGTGATATAAAATGTATAATTAGTTTACATTCAAATTTTAAGCCACAAGGAGAATGCAGACCCTCTCTCATCCCTTTTTTCATTTCCCTGTCTTTTGGAAGGAGGTATGTTTATGGCCTGTGAGAAACAGTAGTTTTCTAATGTTACTACTAAGTGAGAGAGCAACTCCCAGGCATGTGGTGAAAAAAACTGTAGAAGGAAAAAGCAAAGCAAGAAATGGGATGCTTGGGCTTTGCAAAGGGAGTGACTGACGGGAATGCTGTGATTTCAGGCTCAAATAACATTAACATAGATTAAGGAAACCACAACAAGAACTGTAAAAGATGAGAGAGAGAACAAATGAGAGGGAAACAAGGAAGAACATACAGTCAATAATAGTGTAAATGAAAAAGAAATGCAAAAGAAGGATGGGTAAGGGGTTATATGACTGTTTTTGATGTAGGAAAATAGAAGTAAAAAAGTATGGTATTTCTTTTTTAATTACAGTAGCAATTTTACAACATGCCAGTTTCTGACGTTGTGTTTGTGATAAGTAGCACAGTTTCATTTACAAACCGGTTGTACAATTATAATTTCTCATCAGTTGTAGCCTGCTGACAACTCCAAAAATCAGGGCAGTGTTTCAGTTCCCTGGCTGTTGTGATGATTTGGGGAAAGCAGGGGGTCAGGAAAATGGCCCTAAAAACCCTTGGGTTTTCAGCTACCGTAGTTGTGAACAGAATAAAGGAATTAGATTCTATTTTACAGAAAAGCTGCAGAGAAGGAAAAGCTTTGATTCTCGGCATCCATTCTTGTTCAGAAATGCTTAAAGCTGAGGACTTATGCCGTCACTACAGGCAAACAACATGGGCGTACTGCACATAATTTGCTTTCTTTGTTTTGTCAAGTTATCTCTATAACAGGCATGGAACACTAGCAGAGCTAATGCTGCAAAAGAAATGCCTTGTCATGGGTTGTTAATTTGGGGACTTTAGAAATCAGTAAAATGAGAAGAGCGTGGTGACTTGAGAGGGAGGAAAAAGTTCATGAACAGAAATAAAAAGATAGAAGCATGGGATAGAAATTTAATATTGGTAAAAATTAACTTAATGGATTCTGATTAGATAATAAAGACAATACAGGGCAGATCTGCGAAGCCAAGGAACAGTGAAAATTCTTTAGTTTCAGAAATGCAGCTCTAAGGAGCCTGGTAATGAATAAATGACACATTCCAATGCAACTAATTTAGTAAAAAATCAAGTTTGCATTACTCTTCCAAAGTTCTGTGGGATGCGTAGCACTGAAATGGATGTCAGAAGAGAATAGACTGAGTTTCCTCGTTTCAAGAATAACACAAAATATATGGATTAGAGCATAAGTACTGTGGAAGTTAAAGTCAGTATTCTTCTCAGTGTTTGTGAGTCTGAGGGAGACTCTGTATTCTTAAATGTTGCGGCGTGGGCGAGGTGGTCAGGGTGCCGCAACCTTCCGAAAGTGTCCCCAGCTGAGGTGGGTCCACTCGGCAGGCTACTTCCCCAAAGCACACACAAGCTCACACATACACATACGCAGGTTCTTGAGGGCAGGTCGGTGACAAAGGATGAGGGAGAGGTCTTCGTGTGGGTTCCGCAGGGTAGGTTTATTTGAGCAGCCACGTGAATGGTCCAGAGATGAAGACGAGGGGAGAGCTGAAGGCTCGAGGTCAAATACGGGGGCGGAGAGAGCATCAGGGCCAATGATCTGAGGGTGCAGGGGCGGTACATAGGCAGGGTTAGGGTCAGGGAACCAACAGAGGATCTCTGGAGGAGGGACAATAACGCAAGGACCAATGGGGGAGAAGGGAAGGGAGAAGGTCCTGGTAAGGAGAACATATAAGGGAGAAAGGAGCAGGGGGGCCAATGGGCCAATAAAAGAACTGAGCAGGAGTACATTTGCATAGGCGGACAAGGGATCCTGGGAGAGGCAGTTTTCCTCACCCTAACCGAGAAGATATCTAGGAGGTTCCCCTCCAGGGGACAAGGGTTGTCCACTTGATAGGCCTTGCGGCCCCCACACTTAAATACTGGTACAACTAATCATAGGGGAAATTTGTCTTAGTAAGTTTTGCTGCTCCTGGTTTTTTCTGTTGTTCAGGATCTTAAACAAAATGCAAATTGATCTTAAAATATTAATGTTTGTCGTTGAACCAAAAGCACTTGAAATACAAGGGCTGCTTCGGGTCACAGATTTCCCAACGCAATCTGATTGGCTTGCGTTCCTCAAGAACTAGGCATTTTAACACACCTGAAAGATAAATGGAAACCCTATAAAGCTGTTTTCAGATAGCTGAAATGAGTCATGGTTTCTCATATACAGTGAACATGAGTATTGTCATAGTTTCTTTATTGTTTGCTTTATTCACATGATGTAGCACTGAAACAAGTCTTGAGTTCCAAAGGAGGAAAGAGGTAGGCAGACAACAGAAGCCTAATATTTGTGTCCATTTGAAAAAAAATGTGTTCAAGATGCATTTGGTGTTTTTCTAGGAGATACAAGTGATCACTCAAGTATACATTTCAATCTATTTAAAAATTCTCAGATAGAGAATTACATTAATTTCGTCCAGGATGCATCTGCTTTATTCTCTTTGAGAACATCAGATGCTATCAGAGAATGGAAGTCAGGCCACATAACTCATTAAAATTGCATATGTTGCAACAAGAATGCTAATTACAGGGAAAAGTGTAACTTCCTCTGTGTTTCAAAGACATTGTCCTGGGAAAGGGTGGTGTTACTATTTCAGAGGATTAGGAGGAAGAACCTTCAAGATAATGGTGTCAATAAGAAATCATAAAATATATAGTACTTTTAAACTACTATGTATATGCTGTGTACCCATGATAACAAAAGAAATATCAATGCAGTGTTTTGTTATGCATACAGTACCCTGTTTTTCAGGTGTTTCTGGAAATTTGTTCAGATTAAATGATCCCTGAATTTATCCCATAAAACCAAAGAATCTTGTAAGGTCAAAAGTCTTTGAAGCTACTTAAAAAACCTGATAAACTTGTGAAAGTTTGGAGGGGTTTTCTGCCCCTTGAGGGCAATGAATAGAATAAAAGTGCATTTGCAAATGCTCTCACAGAATTCAAATGGATGGAATGTGTCAGAGAACTATTGCTAAAGCATGACTTTCTTTAAAGCCAAGGCAAAATTTTGCACCACATGCGGAATAAATATCTTTCTTTAAGGTGTGTGGCATATTTGATAGATGGAAATGGGCATAATTGTATATTAGTAGGTTTCTCCTTATCTTCAAAAATCTCAGAAAACTTGAGAGAGAATTAACATCCGATGCATGAAGATACTTGTTTGTGGAGTGAGTGAGACATTGCTTTTCTGTAGCACCTGTTTGTAATCTGAAATGTATTCAATTTTATCTGACAGCTTTTCTGGATTTTAAAGTGTACTTTACAGAGGAAGAGACAACAGAAAAATTCTTTCAGTCACTTTCACTAACTTATTTCTCAGAAAATTTGAAGAACACATTTCATGAATGCTAAAGATATTGACATCTTGTTTGAATTAATATCAAGACTGCTAAAGTTTCTGACAGTCTCATTTCTAATGTCATATGTTACTGATTGGGATGTACTCTTTGAGACTCTGTAGTGTGTTTCTGTTTGACATTTCTGGAAGCCAAGAGCTGTGTATGATATTGCTAAGATTAGAGTCTGGTTTGCATTGTGTGGATGTCCACACCTCAGGGTGGACACTCTGGTGTAAATAAAGTGCTCCATCCGTGGTGTTAAACTATTTTGTGCTAATAATGGCTGAGGGTTTGCTTCGAGATCACTTGTCATGGGATGGATTAAGCTTAATAAGGAAAAATCCTCCAGAGGATGGAGAAAATCACAGACACTCTTGGCCATATTTTTAAATTATCCCTGTTAGTGTGCACTTTTTTTGTGATGACTTGGACACTTTTTGAGCTGGGAAGAAAGAAATACTTTGGGGACATTGCACTATGAGAAATTGATGAAAGCTAGAAATTTGATAATTGGATGCTTAGCTCTATTTGCACATGACCTTCTTTGCTTTTTTCCCCAATGTTCTTCTTGCTCAGCAGACTTCATGTGAAATTTTGCTGCTTACTTACAATGTGTTCTGACTGACTAGAAATAGCCGTATTTTGTTGTTTATTTGCTTCTGATATTCACAAATGTCCTTCAGAGATGAAATGGTTTCCCTAAGGCATGAGCAGACTCTATGGCCTTTTCAATGTACTGAGCCTGTTCATGAGGCAAAAACACGAACCTGACATTGATGAGAAATTAGGTACTTTATTAAAGTCAAAACAGATCACTGGTGGTCTTCCCTCACACCCACTCCCCACACCTTGCATGTTAGCACTATTTATATGGAATTGCTATTTTAGCTTAGCTTCCTATTGCTTTTATGCACATTGAAGAATTATTTCTACACTAAAATAGGTAAAAATTTTAGTATTAGACTTCATTATCTTTTCTAATAAAGAAACTAATGGCATGGTACCTCCAAAGGTTTATCATTGGTTATATTTCTTAATTTAGACTGTTCTTTCAGTGGTGTTTTATCCATCTGTTCACTTCCCTCATGCATTTTTGTTTTGAAACTATATTTAATTCTCTCATGATTTAAAGTTATAAAATGATCCAGCCTTGAGCTATGATTTTTAGATCTACACATTGAAGTAAAACCTTCTGAGGAATTCTAACCTTTCCTAAAGCTTTTGAGGTTTAATATCTTGTGCATACAGACATGTAAGTAGTGATTGCATTCTGTGTTTCACTGCAACCTTTATGATTGGCTTTTTGGTTGAAAGAGAAATTAAGAGATTTATATATTTTGTCAAGTGCAAGAGTGATTGTAGAATTGGTCACATTTCATTCACCTTACTTTTGTCACCTGATAGAATGAACAATATCTCCAACCATTTTCTGTGGTTAGAAATGCACAAAGAGTAATTCTGACCAACAACCTCTATGAGTTTCAGTATTGCATTTCATTGCTATAGAATGATACTGCACTGAGACTTCTCTAATCATGGTCCCTGTAGACATAAAAAGTATTTTACATTCAGGATGGGAAAGTGTTAAACTTTTTCCTTGTACATGAAACCTCAGGTGTTCCCTTAGAGTAGTCTAATTGACAAAGAGCAATCTACTTCAGCTGTAAACAAGGAAAAAGAAATGGGGGAAAGAAAAGCATTCTTGGTAATAGTCATTCATCCTTTGTATATCCATTCCTTATTGGACTTTTAGTCAGAGTATATCCTGACTCTGTTATGTCACTAGAAAAGAAAAAAGGGAAAAATAACATTTAATTTTTTTTTCATTTTGAGAACTTTGAGTTAAATTTATCACTCAGAGATTGTTTGGGTGTTCTTTTCTTAAGCCTGGATTTACTAGAACTCTTAGAGATCTTTACAGTGTAATTTCTGAAATAGCTAAATTAAAGACAAAATAAAATTTAAAAAACCGAAAACAGATTACTGAAGGAGGCTCCTTTTTGTCTTTAAAAATATCATTGCCAGATCAAGATGATAGTAACTTATGGTAAGTAAATTAGTAAATTATGGTAAATATGCAGCTTTCTTAGCATCTTTAAGATGTCTGAAGATGTTTGTGCAGTTTGGTTAGTTTTGGCATTGCAGGTTGAATATGAAGATTGCTAGACTAAATACATGGTAGAGTCCCTATTTTTAGTACATGCATTTGTGTTAAAGTGCACTTTCAATATTTTCATGTCTACATGTCTCTTCTATTCGAGTCCTTAAAATATGCTTTTGGCCAGGATATCTGCATGCTGTGTGGTAGTGAATTTTGTAATACAAATTTTGTAAGTATCTCTGTGTATGCATACATACGTACATATTTCTTTTATAATCAAAAATAATTTTTTATATTTTCTCAATACAAGCCTGATGTGATTAAAAGTGCCTTAGAGTCTGATTGTGAGCAGGCAAATGCAGAGAGCTTGGGGAATAAGTGTATGGTGTTATGCCTATGCAAGAGTGACATTAATAGTTATGTGACTGAATGGATTATGTTGTGTTCCACTACATACAAGTCCCAATGTGCAGTTAATGAACATCAATAGCTCCGTGCTATAGTTGAAGGAATTGAAGAGAATACAGTGAGATGATGGGCCACTGCATCTTTGACAGGCACAGGAAAAGAACGTTGTCCCCTGGTTAGCCACATAAACTGCTAAGGAAGAGAAATAGCAAAGAGAGCACATTGTGCCATGATAAACTCAGGTGTCAGATATATGCATGCCTGAGCAAAAGAAACTTTTTAAGTGTATGTGTATGTTACTAATTATTTATATCTTTCATTAAACATTTAGCACATTTAGCTATGGTGAATATACAATTCAGTACACTTGGCCACTGATCCCCTTCTTATATTTATTTAATACTCTTTTCAATAAGAGTAGTTGAAAACTGTAAATGAAAACATTTCTCTGCTGAAGTTCATGGAGGTGAGAATTTTGCTGCTGACTCTTTGAATTGCTGCCTTGTTTCAAGTAAATGTAGTTTAGCTATAGCCTACTGAAGGGCACTTCTGGTCTCTGTCCTTCAGATATTAAGCAGAAAAAAACCCCATAATTAATGTTTTTGTCTCCTGATGTGTAGTGCAAACATTCTTAAATATGAAGTTCAGATGAGGATGTGAGGCTTTTTCTTCATTCCTTCAAATCCATCTCTGTAAATTATTAAGAGAATTTCTAATATAGAAGTTGGGCAATAGATATTTGCTCTTTCACTTGTAATAGTTGCATGTCTCTGTCTCTTCACTGCATTATCAGGGTGCTTTTTAGGTATCTAGTTGGTCCAGTATGTTCATAAAAATAACCAGCTGTTGTATTCTACTTAACTGAGCAATACTGTTGGAAACACAACTGAATACAATGTACAAGAAGGAATTTGCCTTAGAAGAGATACAAATATATATGTGAACTATATTTCTTTTAATGGCATTCATTATAGTCCTTATTCCTCCTCTCCAGAAATATCACATGAAGTACCATGAAAAGTGAAAAAGTACCAACAGATGAAGTCATGTGGGAAATCTTTGTTTTGTTTGATATTCTGACTCTTGTTTTATTTTTTTTCCTAAAGATATATTTTCTGTAAGAAAAAATTATGGATTTTGAAGTAGGTTTGCTTTTCTTAAATTGGAATGTGGATTTTTTATATTGCTTTTCCTTCATGCTCATATATAGTATATCCTTCTGCTCTGCTGAAAAAACTCCCCACAACTAAGTGAGATGTGTCAGCCATGTTAAGTGAAGGGTCTTGTAGTTTCCATTCTTACATTTTTGCAGCCATAGACAAAGTCAAGATTTAAGAAATGGTAGGGAGATATTTGCTGTTTCATTACCTGTGGTTATTTTGTTCTGTCTGTCTTGCAAATAGAACTTAACTGTCTATGGAGCTGAGGTTATTTTTGTTGTTTTTAAGTACCAGTATGTTAATTGGGTACTGGAATTTCTACACAGAATTTGGTAATAGACATATTTCATATTTTGCACCTATTTTATGTTGAACTTTGGAAAGCTGACAAAAGGAATGAGGAACTGGATAAGTTCCTATGAAAATAAAAATTTGCTTTTCATGTAATCCATAATTTCACATTAGTAGATAAAAAGTAGCAGAGATGCAGACCATCTGGAATATTATTTTGACTTTTTTTTCTTGATTTTTTGGGGGGTTTTTGTAAATGTGGTCATCCTGACAGGATATTTTTTCTTTTTACTTTTTCCTTAAAAAATCATTTTGGTAAGGTTCTTGTAGAAGCAAATTAGAAACTTCATTATATTTCTTGGCAGATCCCCATCTCTAACCTTGCAATATTATTTACTGAGCAGACCACAACAGAAGTGCTATTGCTTTCCAGAGGATGAAACGAAAAATTAACTAACAGAGAACATAGTGACACTAAATTGGTGAGGTGAAAAGCTGCAGACTTGGCCTACCGTCTGACTACTCTGAACTGATTCCTTTACAGTCACTTTTTTTGAAGAAAAATTTTAAGGTGGAGCTTGAAGGAATTTTTTTCCACAGTGGTACAGAAAATTGAACTTTGTCTTGTTTTCTAAGGCCATATTTAGTTGCATTTTCCTACTTGTATTCAAAAATAAACTACGAAAATGTTTTCCATACACAGGAATATCTTTCTGGTAGCCTTTTCCCTTTAATCTGAAGAGTATAGCTGAAATTTACTTCAGATGGAGAACAGAATCCATTAAGGGAATCTCCTGTACCTGTGAAAAATGAGAACTTATCTATGATATTGTTAATGAACAGGGAGTTTATAGGTGTCTTCCTACTCTTTATCAGCAGTTTAAACAGCAAATCCTTCCTAGCTGAAACACAGGTGAGTAAAGACTTGTGAGAGGGTCCAAGCCTGTTCTGAATTTACTGTTCATTGTCTTCACTATTCAAAATAAAACTGAGTGTAGAAAAAAGTTACACAGAGGAAATGGAGTTGTAGGTAAATAAATGTCCTTAGATTTGTTCCTTTCTAAAATACACTGACTTCAACATGGAAATTAATGAGAAAAGGTACTGGATTTAAGTGCTTGATCACTGAAGAAATCAGTAAACAGAGAAGAAAAACATTCTAAAGGAAGAGAGATGAATGATGACTACAATAAGAATATTGCAAGTAGTTAGATCAGTGTCCTAACCACAATTTTTTGTTATTATTCCATTCATCACACACTGTCTTCAGTGCTGTTCATTGTGTCTTGGCAAAGGAAACTGTACGTTTGGAAAAGAAGAGTGATGAAGCGGACACAAAAGGGAATGCACTTACATTAAGTCCCATAGCTGGCAGCACTTGTGCCCCATTTGTTAAGGGGGAAGGAGCAGAATAGCATGAGCATGCATGAATTCCCCCCCAAAAATATCAGAAGTTATCTCCTTTCTTACCCTTCACCAGAGTCATCTTCACCATCTCCATGGTACCTATGATGCCTTGAAAGGTTTTATAAGTAGCCTGTTTTCCATTAATGCATTAATACTGTTGTCCCAGTCTTCAAGAAGGGCAAGGAGGAACCCAGAAACTACAGACCTGTCAGTCTCCCTTCAGTGCCCAGTAAAATCAGGGAAAAGATTATTCTGGGAAGTATTGAAAAACACCTGGGTACAACACTGTCATTGGTCACAGCCAGCATGGCTTTGTGAGGGGGAAGTCCTGCTTGTTGAAACTGGTTTCCTTCTATGACAGGGTGTGGTGGGTTTGTG